>KE152627.1:58967-71852 GCA_000411095.1 Aethionema arabicum
ATATATATAATTATATATATAACATTACCGAGTATATGCTTGCTATGGGTATAGTAACATTTGATGAAGTAGAAGTAATGACGATGATTTTTCCTTTGTTTTTTCGAAGATGAGGAATTGCAAAATGAGTTATATATACTGATCCCCAAAAATTTATATCCTTCATATATAATAAAGTAAATGAAAATGGTTAATTTACATTTTAAGAAAAAATAAAAATACATGAATAATTATTCTATAAAGTTTCATAAATAAGATGATTTGCAAAAAAAAAAAATACAACTTTTTATAGGTGTATTAATGAAAATACACAAATGATAGAGATAAATGTATTTTTGATATTCACTAATGAATTTGTGTATATTTGCAATTTTTCCATAAAAGTGTATTTTGGTAAATTTTCCAATAAATAATATGTAAATTAATTATTAAAAAACTTACCATTATGGGATTAGCATCTTGAATTTGAGTGTAATCCTCAAATGAACGAGGATTAGACACACCAGCATTGCTAACCAAGTGGTCCACTACTTAAACATATTTTGAACTTAATTAACATTATAAACATTTAAATAAAATCAAATAAACCTTAAATTTTCTAAAAATATATATACTTACATTTTCCAAAATGATGAATTGTTTCATCAATGAATTTCTTGCAATCATTAATTTTAGAAACATCACCAGGTATGATAATAACATCATTAGATCCTAATAAACGTGATTTTTCTGCTACAATTTGTAAACGATCTTTTCTTCGAGCCACCAAAACTAACTTTGCTCCTTTTTTTGCATATTCATATGCCAAATGCTTTATTTTTTCAACAAAACAAACATAACATAAGATAGATTTAATCAAATAAACAAAAAATTACTGTATTTTAAATTTTGAATTATTTATGAGTTGGTAAAAAAATCACGAACTATCGATCTGAATTTCGATAGTCTAGTTTTTTAAACTTTAAATCTTAATAACCGAATTTAATATTAACTGAAATCACAAATACAAACTTGAAATTATAGTATCTATTACGAGAAATTGCTTAAAACGCCCTAATTCATAAGACTTTTGCACATTTGCTTTAATGTGTGAGGGTATACCAATAATACCATTCGGTCTAATGTTAGAGTATTTTTGCAAAAAATGTTTGAATTATAATATTTTTGAAAATCTCCCATATATTAATCTAAATTTAGAAATATTTTTGGGTTAAATTTTCAAATTAGATTATAATTTTGTGTTCAAATTTTAGTTTTGATTTTAAAAATCCAATTTAGTTCAAAAAATCACATTATTAAAGTTTCGGATACAAAAACTATTTGAATAGTTGAAATTTTGTTTTCACCAAAGAGAAACAGCCATTTGAATATTTTTTTTTTTTTCCCGGCAAAACAGCCATTTGAATATAATGTTGATTTTAGAAGGATCAGTGAAATTATTGTGCATTATAATGGGAAATATTATGTATGATATTTAAAACTAACCTCTCCAATGCCGGAAGAAGCTCCGGTGATGAGAACAACTTTTCCGGCGACATTTTCAAATCGAAAATACTTAAAAACATTAATAAAAAATTTAATTAAAAGATAAAAAGGATAAATGAAGAAAATGAAGATTAAAGTTAAAGGAGGAAGAAGAACATTGAGAATTGTGTGGAATAGATCCATTTCTTTTTCTTTTTGCAAACTCAACACTGTTTACATATCACTCTTATAACATTTAGTTTAATATTATTTAAATGTTTATAATATGTACATATATATATATATATTTATATTAGATGCACGATTAATGCTATCTAAAATAAATGATGATAGTGATGTTAC
Organism: Aethionema arabicum; assembly: GCA_000411095.1. Classification (NCBI taxonomy): domain Eukaryota; kingdom Viridiplantae; phylum Streptophyta; class Magnoliopsida; order Brassicales; family Brassicaceae; genus Aethionema; species Aethionema arabicum. Next base: position 60,795 of record KE152627.1, read on the forward strand.
AACAGTTTTAAAAAATTGTACCTTGACCTATTTAAGTGCACTATATAGTTAATTATTTTAAAATATAAGTAAACGGTACTTCAAAAAAAAAATTAAATTAAAACATTTTATCTTTAAGAAAATAAATTCTAGGGCATATGCTAATTGCAATGTAAATAACTAATCTGTAAATAAAACGCAAAAAAAAAAAAACAAATATAAACCCTCATCATCTTTATCATCACTATGATGATCATGATCAACATCATCCTAATTAAGATTGTTGAGAATTGTGTTAAATCTATATATATATATAGATGTAGTTCATTTAACAAATTCAAGAACATTTACATATCACTCTTTTAAAATCTTATTTTATTCTTTATTTATGTTTATTATATTTATATAATAAGAAAAATTAATTGATGGTGAATGGCGTTTTAACCTTTCTAAATATTTTAATATTATTAAAAAAGTAAATAGATTTTTAATTTTGGTCAGCTTTTCAATTTTAATTTTTTTTATACTAGTGATGTGCTAACACAAAAAGCCTCTTTTATGTATGTAAGAATATAACACAAAAACCTCTTTTTTGTTTATGAATTTCACAAGATAAATAAATTAATAATTCATAGACTAAAATACTATATTACAAATTGGATCAAACATAAAAAAAAAATGTAGTCATTGCCAAAGATATTTGATTAAGTGATTTTACAAATAAGCAAATCACGTCGTAATTTATAACTTTAATTAAAAAATAAAACATGAGAAAACAAAAAAAGAAGAAACTCTAAAATGTTATTACAAATAACTTATAAAACACAGCATAAATTTCATGTTCATAATAAAAACACCATTGCCATCAAATACACAACACAACCTTATTTAAAAAAGATTATTCAGATTTAAGATAAAATTTTAGTGAATCTTTAAATAAATAATTAAAATACTGAATAATATCGGGACATAAATTATTGAAAAAGTATAAGGATTTCATCCAAGATGGTTCTTCTATGTAATCTTCTCCTCTACCAATACCTTTGAAGATGTTTTTTGCACATTTACTCACTGATTCTGCTATTTTTAATTCTGCACCAAACTATTTAAAAAAAAAACAAACACAATTAGTTTTAGCCACATATATATTTATATTGTATAAATTATAATAGATTATGATATTTTAAACTCTGGACAATTTTCCATTTGGCGAAAAAAAATCAACTATTAAAATAGTTTTTTTAAAGGAAATGTGATATTTTAGATCATGAGCTATATCAGTTTAGTAAAAAAAACATTCAAAGGTTTTTTAAACTTGAACTTTAAAAACTGTGTTTATTAAGTCCTACCAGATTTCTTTAAAAAAAATAAACAATAATTTTAAAATTTAACAAAAAAATAATAATCCAAATTTGGATTATTATACTATAATTTTAAGATTAAATTTTTAATTTCGATTTAAAAAAACCCGATTATTAATGTTTAAGATTTAACAAATCCGACTATCAAAGTTAATTTAGGATGTAAAAAACTATTTTGATAGTTGAGGGGTTTTCTCGCTAAAAAGTAGCCCATAGTCTAAAATACCATAATCCCTTATTTAAATCTTAAACTTTAATAACCAAAATTATTTAAACCAAAATCTCAAAACAAATTTGAAATTACAATCTACTTATTTCAAATTTAGGTTCCATATTTTTTTTTAATTTTTAGATTAGGGTTCACTTTTATGTTTATAGTTTAATCTTTTTTTAATGATGTTTAGAGTTTAACCTTGACTTAAGAAAATTGCTCTCGATAAAAAAAAACCCATTTATTATCAAAATTTAGAGCTTATAAAACTATTTTAATAATGGAAATTTTGTAGTCGGCAAACGAAAATAATTCAGGACTTAAAATACCATAATTCCTAAAATATGTTTAATCATTTTTCTCACGATTTATAAAAAAAAAATATATATATATATATACAAAAAGATTAATGCTTACTGTTTGTATAGAGAGAGGAGCAGTCATTTCTGTGGAGACAAGTCCAGGAATCACAATTGTTACTTTAATGTCTGGATTAAGTTCAACTCTTAATGCTTCATAAAATCTTATTAAAGCTGCTTTACTTGCCTGTGTAGATATATATACCAATTAAAAATTATGTTAATATTTTAATTTTTTTAATAAACAATTTTTAAGCATATATATATATATATAACTTACTGAGTAGATACTTGCAAATGGCACAGCTATTTTCCCTGAAGCAGAAGTAATCGTAATGATTTTTCCTTTGGTTTTTCGAAGATGAGGAATTGCAAAATAAGTTACATGTGTTGATCCCCAAAAGTTGACATCCTTCATAATTTATATACACATAAATTAAATTAAATGGTTATTCTAAAATTGATTATTTAAAATATATATATCAAAAAAATGTATAAGATACTGTATATATATATATAATAAATATTAACAAAAATAAGAATATTTGAGTATTGATTTTTTTTTTTTGTTATTGTTAGGGAAATTTCTTGATACGAATTTATACGGTTTTACGTAAATGGAAATTAATTTATTTATATTAATGGTCGTAAGGTGAAACTTGTAAACCAAAATACACGATAAAGTCTTTAAATTTATATAAATAAACATAAATCCGTGCACTTGTTTAAGAACTTGCAAAAATCATGCATTGGTGATTTTAAAACTATCATTTTCTCTATTTCCTTTTTATAAAAAAATTGATGAATTTTAACTAATATCTTAATTCATCTTATTTTTCTATAAATACACTAATTTATTAGTGTTTCCCAAAAGTACCATTGTTAATAAGTTATTTTTTGAAATTTCCAAAAAACTAGTAAAAACATGTATAATATTAATATATATACATAATAACAGCAAAAGAAAGAGAAATAATTAAACGTATGTACAAAATTATAACTTATAAGCATTTGAAATTATTTCGTAAAACTTTCTATGAGGTACCATATAAATTTATTAAATTAATGATTAAAGAGTTACCATTGTTTGATAAGTGTCTTCAATCTTAGTGTAATCCTCAAATAAACTTGGTGTGACCACACCAGCATTATTGATCAAGTGGTCCACTGTTTAAATATAACCATTTAAATATTTTCAAAGATAAATCAAATAAACTTAAACAATTTAATCTATTATTAATAGGTATCTCGTAACCATATATTTAGGTATTTGCAATCAATTTTTGTAATAAATGTATTTGTACCTTTATAGGTATACGGGATTGTGGTAAAAGAAATTCATATAGTTTTGTTATTTAACCGAAAAATTTTCATAGATTTTTAAATTTTTAATGTCCCTATTTTTTGTAGTTATTTTTTTATAATTAATTTTACTTACATTTTCCAAAATGTTGTATTGTTTCGTCGATGAATTTCTTGCAATCATTAACCTTTGTGACGTCACCAAGTACAATAGTGACATCGGAAGATCCTAAAAGACGTGATTTTTGTGCTACTATTTGTAAACGATCTTCTCTTCGAGCCACCAAAACCAAATTTGCTCCTCTTTTGGCATATTCATAAGCCAAATGCTTTATTTATTTAAAGAAAAACATCAAATAGACGATAAAAGAGTTAATAATAATAATAATAAACGATCAAGTGTACAAATCAACCCAATAAATATCAATTTAGAAAGATCAATGATATTTAGATTTTTAAAAAAAACTATTTTGTTATATGTTACAATATTCACTTCTTCACGAGTTGTATCAAAGTATACCAAAATATATTTTGTATTTTTAATAAATTCTATATTAAAATATACTCCAAATATAAAAGATAGATGCACGTTATTCCAAAAGGTAACACGTGAAACCATACTTTTTCTTATATAATATATATATTTTTTTAACTTTTTTTTTCTGCTTTAAACATTATTTCGTTACAAAAATATCGTGGGCTCGTGAGCATTAAAAAAAATGCCCCCGTTTTTTAATCTCTATTATAGTATTATATCGTTATTTTTTTTTAACTCTTTATATCGTTATTTAAAATGAAAGTTTGTTTCTACCTTGGATAAAATAAGGATAAATTACTTCACCCAATATAACCTCTTTAATTATACATTATATTAAATATAAATCTTAAACTTATGTAAAAATATCAGAAAAAAAAATTGTTAGATTTTGATGAGACTGTGAAAGAACACTTAACGATTAGATCTGAACTACTCAATCAACAACGCATTATTTGTTATCTAAAAATTCTATTAAATCCCTAAAAACGGATAATGAAACTTTTATATAAAAAAAATTGATTTTCAAAACTAACCTCTCCGATACCGGAAGAAGCTCCGGTGATGAGAACAACTTTTCCGGCGACATCTTCGAATCGAAAATACTTAAAAATATTAATCAAAAGTTTGATAAAAAGATAAGATGGATAGAATAAGAAAAATAAGATTAAAACTAAAGGAGGAAGAAAAATATTGAGGATTGTGTTTAGTAGATCCATGTCTTGTTCTTTTTGCAAAGTGAATACTTACATATCACTCTATTAATAATCCCATTTTAATATTATATATATATATATATATTATGTATCATGAATTATTTAATATGTGAGCATCTTTTTTCGGATCTAAAGTAATTTAATAATGAGAGTGATGAGTTTAACCTATTTTAATATTAGTTAACATTTAAAAAATGAGACTTAAATATTTATTTAAAGTAATTAATTAAGTTTTTAGTTTTAATCTGTTTTTAAATTCTGACATTTTTCTAGGCTAAGAGAGAGAGCCCATTTGTTTATATAGGGATGTATTAAAATTACGAATTGTTATTTGAAAGCCCATTTAAAATTCTAAACTACACATTAAAAAAAACCTTTTTTTCTTTATGAATTTTATAAAATAGATATATAAATAATGAAGAGACTAAAATACTATTTTATAAATAAAAAAATCATATCACTGTTTATAATTTGAATTGAATTCATAAGATAAAATATCTTCTACTTATATGTAAATTTTGTATCGACAAAACTTAAGAAAATTTTATAGTAAAAATATAAAGTTTAAAATTTTAGTTCCAATAAAAACATAACATAAATATCAAAACAACGAGTAAAAAAATATTGAAAAACCCGCAAATATTAAGTCCATAATATTTTTACAAATGGACTCATTCATGCTTAAAATAAAGTTTAAGATGATCAGCAAATAAAAAGTTGAATTTTTCTACGATTTCAGGACATAAATTTTTAATAAAAAATAAATATCTCATATAAGATGGTTCTTCTATGTAGTTATCTCCTCTTGCAACACCTTTGAAGATTGCTTTTGCACATTTACTAACCGATACCGAAAACATAAAAGCAGAACCATACTATATTAAAAAAAAAAAACATAATTAGTTAATATCATATATATATACTTACCATAATTTAATAAAAAAATTATATAATTTATAGCGATCATGGTTATTTTAGACCGTAAACTGTTTCTATTACGTGAAAAAAATCTTATTTTGTAAAATGGTTTTTTAAACCCTCTATTTTCATAAACGAGATTTTTTAATCAAAATTAAATTTTGAACACAAAATTAAACCATAATCTTATAATTTAAGTAAAAACATAGTATCCAATATTTGAATTAACTATATTATAATTTCAAGTTTAAATTTGACATTTCGATTTTAACAAATCCGGTTATAAAAATTCAAGTTTTTTATGGTCTAAAATATTATAATCAGTAATTTATATGTGTATAATAATAATTATTATTAGTACTTACTTTGTTTACAAAACGAGGAGTAAGCATATCTGTTGCGACAAATCCAGGGGTAACAATTGTTATTTTGATGTCTGGACTAAGTTCAACTCTTAATGTCTCAAAAAATCTTAGTAAACCTGCTTTGCTTGCCTATATTAATAACATAATAACTTTAATATATTTTATATATTAAAGTATATAATTGGTGTACCAATAAATAATTTATTTTTACATTAAATTATACAAAAAAATTCTTACCGAGTAAATACTTGCTAGTGGCAAGGCTATATTTGATGAACCAGAAGTAATCACGACAATTTTTCCTTTGCTTTTTCGAAGATGAGAAATTGCAAAATAAGTTATATATGTTGATCCCCAAAAATTTATGTCCTTCAATATATACACAAATGATATGAAATGGTTAGTTTGTATTTTGATTAATTAAAAAAAGTTACATATTAAAAATGTGTTGTATATATATATATCAAAACGAAATAACGACTTTTCTTTGTTAAAACTTTTATAAAAAAAATAAATAAGGTGTTAATTTACACACAAATTGTTATTTTCTATAATAGTAGAAAACATAATATGAATATATATATACAAAAAAAATGCAAAAGAAAAATAATAGTACGAAACTAAATTAATTATTTGACGATTCACTTAATTTTATATTAACGACTATAAATAATTTGCATATTAAGTTTCAAAACCTAACCATTATTATATTAGCATCTTGAATTTGAGTGTAATCCTCGAATAAACCAGTTTTAAATATACCAGCATTGTTGATCAAATGGTCCACTGTTTATATATGATAATTTTATTAAGATAATCATCAAAGAATATATAATGAATAAAGTAATCTTTAAATTTGCAAAAAAAATTATTAATAAAATTAAGAGAAAAATTATATGAAATAAATCAAATCACATCACATTTTTTCCAAAATTTATAACAATTTTTACTTTTTTTTAACACTAACAATTTTTACTTACATTTTCCAAAATGATTTATTGTTTCATTGATGAATTTTTTACAATCATTAACCTTAGTGACGTCACCAGGTATAATAATGACATTAGAAGATCCCAAAAGACGTGATTTTTCTGCTACGGTTTGTAAACAATCTTCTCTTCGAGCCACCAAAACGAGTTTTGCTCCTCTTTTCGCATATTCATATGCTAAATGCTTTATTTAAAAAAAACATAAAATTATAACAAAAACCAACCAAATATGTCAATTTTGAAGAAATAACTGAAATTAATATGTTATTGCAATATTCACTTCTTTCCAAATTGTATTTGAAATTATATACTTGAAGATGATTTAATATAAACTTATTAGTCAAAACTTTGTGTGAACATACGAATCTTTTTAATCAGTTATATTCTTAATTATTATAAGTATTTTAATACTTTATCTAAAAATATATAACGAACCGTTAGAATGTAAAAACTAACAATAAAAAAACGTTGGAATATAAGATTAATGAATTGACAATAATTTTTTTTAATGTGAAAAAATTTTAAAAAGCACATTCTAGATTACGAGATTACAAGTTTTTGCAAAATTAAATTTACAATTAAAACCAAAAATTTAAGAAATGATATAACTTAGATTTGACATTCATTTATTATCAAATTACCTGTTAACAAAAAAAAAGACATTCATTTATAAAAAATTTAGACATTCGTTAAAAAATAAAAAATAAATAGATAACCTCTCCAATGCCTGAGGAAGCTCCGGTGATGAGAACCACTTTTCCGGCGACATTTTCGAATCGAAAATAAGTAAAAATAGAAATAAAAATTTTGATGAAAATATAAAATGGATAAATGAAGAAAAAGAAGATTAGGGTTAGAGGAGGAAGAAGAAAATTAAGAATGGTGTTCAATAAATCCATATGTTTTTTTATTTGATGAACAAATATCGTTTACATATCTCACTCTATTTAACCTTTTTAATTTGACTTTTATTTACGTTATTTATCTATAATTTTATGTAAATAAATATTGTAATTGAGTGATTTGAAATTAATCTATGCATCTCATTGACCTTAACATGTGATAACATTTTCCATATCTAAAGTAACAATTAATAATCGTGATATAAACTCTATATATATAAATATTATATCACTTAGAAAATTTAATTATACTATTAGCTCAATATACAAAAGTATTAAAATTATAAAATAGTTTAACCGAGTAGTCACTAATGGAGATTATACTATTCAGAATTTTAATTATTTATAAGTCTTTTATCGGATTTATTTGTTGTTATGTTTTATATAATCAACGATTTGTAATAGAATTTTGTTTTTTGTATTGTTTTGGTGTTATCAAGGATAGCGATATAAGACGTAACAAAAACATTTTTTTAGTACTTATATTATAAGAAACAGCTATGTTTTTCTGACGTATAATATTCTCTTATTTTTTCTCATTAATCTTTTCTTAGAATTAATAATAACAGTACGCAAAATAATAACTAATTAATATTAATTAATTTTAAATTAGATTTATATATTCACACAGTACGCAAATTTACCTGTTTTTATTTCGTAAAAAGTTAAATTTATATATTCACAAACAATAATATTTTGAATTAGATTTATATATTCACACATTAAATTTTGTATTCTTGCGTTTAAAGCTCATAAAGTAAAAATTCGATATTAAAAGTATAAAATAAGAGCAACAAACAAATCAAACTTTATTATTAAAACATCGTACTTATTGGATACATAAGATTTTTGGCAAATATAGTAATTCAAGTATATAACAAGGTTATTTTTTGTTTATCGCATATAAGCAGGTTTAAGATAATTAATAAATGAATAACTCATGAAATATTCAGTAATTTCAGGACATAAATTATTCATCAAATAAACACATTGCATCCAAGATGGTGTTATTATGTAATTATCTCCTCTTCTAATCCCTTTGAATGTTGATTTTGTAAATTTAGTCACCGATTCCGATAGTATAAGCTCTGAACCATACTAAGAAATATACAAAAAATACAATATAAAAAAAATGAATATCATACGATTTTTATAAGCGATTAGTGTTTAAACCTTAAACTATTTCTGGTATGTTAAAAAACTCCAAAATATTTAAAAAAAAAATAATTCTGAATTTTGATAACCGAATTTTTATATATTTTTAAGAAAAATTAAAATTTAAACGCAAAATTAAACCTAAAAAATCCAATTCATGCTTGAGTTGATTAGACTTTAATTCCAAGTTTAATTTTTGAATTTTGATAACCGGAAATATTTTTAAAAAAAATTAATTCTAAATTTTGATAACTGAATTTTTTTTATATATTTTTAAGAAAAATTAAACCTAAAAATTCAATTCATGTTTGAGTTGATAAGACTTTAATTTCATGTTTAATATTTGAATTTCGGCTTAAAAATGTGGTTATCAAAATTATCAAAATTCAGAATTTTAAAAATTAATTCATATTTTTCACAGCCCGAAAATAATTCATGATTTAAAACTCATAATTTTTAATAATTACTTAACCAAAAAAAGCACAACAATATATATATATATATATATATGTATAATTATTGCTTACTTTTTCTATAGAGTAAGGAGCAATCATATCTGTAGAGACAAATCCTGGAATAACAATTGTTATTTTTATTTCTGGACTGATTTCAATTTTTAATGTCTCGAAAAATCTCAATAAAGCTGCTTTGCTTGCCTATATTGGTAACAAAATAACATAAAAGTAATTGTTATTTCAATAAAAAATAATTTAAATTCATAACTTTAACATAATCATAATTACAAAAAAAAAAAAAAAACTTACACAGTAGATACTTTCTAGTGGCAATGCCACATTTGCTGCACCTGAAGTCATCACAATAATTTTTCCTTTGTTTTTTCGAAGATGAGGAATTGCAAAATGAGTTATATATACTGATCCCCAAAAATTTATATCCTTCATATACATATAAATTAAATGAAATAAGTTAATTTAGATGAAAATGAAATAAGTTATTTTTTTCGTCTGAAATAAGTTACTCCCTCCGTTTTTTTATATAAGGTGTTTTAGGTTTTTAAACTTGTTTTAAAATATAAGATGTTTTAAGTTTTCAAAGTAAAAAGTAATATATTTAGACAATTTTATCCCTACTTTATTAATCATGATGATAATCATAATTTAAAAAGTATGGATATTTTTGTCATTTTATTAATTTTATTAATCTATGTGTAAAAACCTTAAACAACCTACATTTTGAAACGGAGGGAGTATGTATGAAGATGAAACTTGTTAATTTAGGACTTTAAAAAGTAAATATACATGATAAATGATATATGTAAATATTTGTGTGGATATATATATAAAGAATTTGCGTGTTTTAACCCCTAAAATATTTCTATTTAGTGAAAACCTGTGAACTATTAAAATAGTTTTTTAAATTACGAAATTTGATAATCAATTTTTTTTTAAACCTGAAATTTAAAATTAAATCTGAAATTACTACTAGCTCGTATTATCTCGTTTGGATTGTATTTTTGGTTCAAGTTTAGAATTATAGTTTACTTTTGTGTTTAGAGTTTAATTTAATTAAAAACCAAATTTGATGTTTAAAAATCAAATATGATAGTTCAACATTTGTTTTCTTCAAATAAACTAGCTCAAGATTTAAATTGCTGTGATTCCTAAACAAAAATATAAAAATATATATAGACATTTGTAACTAAACATTTATTTTAGTTAACTTCATAAACTCTCTAGTAATTACCATAAATAATATAAAAATTGATTATATAAACTTACCATCATAGGTTTAGCTTCTTGAATTTGAGTGTAATCCTCAAACAAAACATATTTAAGAACGCCAGCGTTGTTTACTAAATGGTCCACTATTTAAATATGATAGATTGATTAAGATAATAATCATATAAATAAAATAGAAAATAATCCTTAAACTTTTTATTCAACACTTATTTTTTGAAAGTTCTACTTTACTTTTTTTTTGTCTCATCGTATAAAATATATGATTCTTATAGCTAAACTATAAATTTGTACAAAACTAATTCCAAAAATTTACACCAAAAATAATTAAAGATATTTTTATATAAAATGTTAATCTGATTTACGAAAAGTTAATAATTATTTTGGATCGAGTATAAGTACTTCAAACCAAAATTTTTAATATATGCACAAATACGGAATATGTAGCTTTCGTTATTTGTTACTGAACGTTGGATATTTAAATATCCGAAAAAAATCACATATATATATATATATATAATATACTTACATTTTCCAAAATGATTTATTGTTTCATCAATGAATTTTTT
>KE152632.1:2807-13007 GCA_000411095.1 Aethionema arabicum
CAATGTTTTACCTAATTTCTCCATATATAAACCTGTAATTGATTGTTTTTCATAAGTGACGAACAAGAGACAAATAAGAGACGGTTTTAGACTTAGTTTTTGCACGGATTTGGAATTTAGAGCGATTCATTGTGTTTTTACATCAATAATAGCAAAGAATTCTTTATTTCTCTCTTTTGAAATTATTTTTCTTCACTTTTTATGATGATTGCTTTCAATTTGATTCTGCGTTTAGTTGAAAGCATGATCGAGTAGTTTTATAGTTGGGTTAAGGGTTTTCTAAGGTGTGATAGAATTGCTAGTTAGATACAAGTAGGTTTATGCATATATCCTTTGTCTAGGTGTTGATCTTAATGCTTGGAATTGAAGTAGCTAATCAACATATGAATTTAGGTTAAGTCTCGATTGCCAAAAGCTCGCAGCTAACCCAAACAAACACGAGATGAGCAGTAGAACATGACCAACGACAGTTGAAGTCTAGGGAAACTGTAGACAAATCGATACCTGAACAGTAATGCATGCTAGTTGGAGTTAGAACTTATGTGAGAAACTAGGTACGCTAACTTGCTAGGATTGGAGATTGTGATCACTTCCCAAGAGGGAGCCGATCTTTGTTTATGTTTGAGTCTAGGCTAAACTTTAATTGAACCTGACAATAAGTATCTGGCTAACTTCCAAAACCCTTAGGATTCCCCAACCTAACGCCTTAGTTTATGTTTAGATAATTTGTTTTGCTTTCTTGCTAGTGACAGTAGTTAGGAAAAAACCCCACTTCTACTTTATTAGTTTTAGGTAATCTAGGATTTTACGAACAGTAGTGTGCCCCGGAGGGTGGATCGATATCCTTCATCGAAGCTTCGTGATCGGTGCGATTTTGTGACTATTTTACGACTCAAGCAACCTATACTTCCACGAGTTTTGTTTTGATTTTGCAGAATATCTAAATAAATTACACAAAGCGAGAAGAAAACATTCAAGATGGTAAACAAGGGCGAAAACTGAAGAGAATAGGCGAAAGACACAAGTTTCCATGGAAACAACATTTTATATCGGTCAAGAAGGAGTATAAAAGCACCCAAGAACAACCAAGTCAAAATGCTCCTATAGGAACATAAAAATGTTCCTACCGTTGGTGGGAGCCGTGAAGGGTGTTTTCTCTGAACTTTGTATTGGTAGGAACATCCAAATGTTACTACTAATGTGGGTGCTTGAAGATTTCCCGAAAGTCAAATTTAACCCATGTCTCGATAGGAACATGAAAATGTTCCTACCGATGCCGCCTCTAGAAGACATAAGACTCACGCGTTTTTGATCTAATTTTGGGGCGCCTATCAATATGGAAGTTAGGGCAACACAAAGAGGAGGCTGAAATTTTCATTAGAGTTATATTAGCTTTCAGCCGTTATTCTCCTTTCTTCATTGTTCTCTATTTTTTACACTTTCATTGTAGAATTACGTTTTTGTTTAATCTAAAGCGTTAATTTTATCATGTTTGTTGTTTTCTCATTCATGTTTTGTTCCATTTCGAGCATGAACGAGTAGATCCCTAGTTAGAACTAGGATTCGTAGGTGAGTATGATCATATGGTTAGACAAAAATAGGAAAGCATTTATGTATCGTCCATTTGCCTAGCGTTGCACGTAAAGCTTAGGATAGTTTGATCACCTAGACTAAGATATGAGATTTATCCTAGATTTCGAGAGCCGGTAGGATAGATTTGAAAGCCGCTAGAGTGAGTAAATTCACTAAGTCCAGGGAGAGTTGGGCTTAGGGATTTGTTGACATATCTATTTCCCGTTCGATAATGCATGCTAGGCACTTTTAGAAACCGCGAAGTAGTCGCACGAGACTTACCCGGTTTTCCAACTTACCTAGGGTAGAAACCGCGAGTTGTCGCATGAGAGTGGGCCGGTTTTACATTTATGATAGAGTCTAGGTTGTTTGCATGTCTGCTTGAATGATTGTCTGACTGTGTATCGCATGATCCGTAGAATCCTAGGTCTAATGTCTTTAATTATTGAATTTTCATTTGTTTATTTTCGTTTTCAAATCGTGACAACCCCAACCTCAAACTTTCATCATCTTAGCTTAGGTTTGCTTTTAAGATCCTACTTTTTAGTTAGTTTTCCTAAGGATCGACCCTTAACTTACCACAACAACCCCGTTGTTTACCGGGAAGTCGAGGTTTATAAATTTAGAGTTGATCATACGAAGAAAACCTCCAAGATCAATTTTTGGCGCCGTTATCGTGGAAGCATAGTAACTGTAGGTTACGAAGTTTAATTTAAGACTAGGATTTAATTCCGTTTTTTTTTTTGTGTTTCAAGTGCATGACAAGGCGAAGTAATACAACTGAGCCTCTCCTGAACCCAACGCTCAAAGAAGTAACAAGAACATAAAGGAGTCTGAGGAAGAAGAAATCCACACCAGCCATCATGGGCGACAACGTGGAAAACCAACAAGAGGATCCAGCACTGCCGCAATTGCGAGCACAAATGAATGGACTCGAGGAGCGCCAGAACGCCCAATAACCGTAAAAGAGAGGAGAATAAATAGGACAAGTTCATCGTCCTCACGCATTTTATCAGAACATCTCTCTAATAATCCTGTCGGCCAGACGAGGCAAGACTTTGAACTGAAGCCAAACCTCATTACTATAGTCGAAGCACATCAGTTCTGTGGCTAGGTCATGAGAATCCTATGCAACATCTGGAGCGCATAGAGATGATTTGTGCAATACACAAGATAAATGGAGTCAGTGTGGACTACATCAAGTGTAAACTCTTCGGGTTTTCACTTAGCGGAAGAAAAACTACTTGGCTCTTTTCACTGCAATCGAACAACCTCAAAAGATGGATAGCGGTCACGAATGCTTTCCTGGACCATTTCTTTACGAAGACCAAGATTGCTTAACTGAAGCTTAAAATCTCAGCATTCAAGCAGCTATCAGGAGAGACTTTCTTTGAAGCTTGATAGCGGTTCAAGGGCTACAAGCGAGACTGTCCACATCACGGATTCTCGGACACCCAAGTCCTCAACACATTCTATGAAGGAATACACAAGGGACACAAGATAGCCCTGGAGGCAGCAAGTAATGGAAGTTTCATGACGCGAACTATCGCGGATGGAACACAGCTTATTGAAAATTTAGCTGAAAGCTCATGTAGCAACGCCTAGGAATAGGAGCGAAGCAAGCCAGCCAATGCAGTTGATTCCCAGAAAATTTCAGAGCGTCTAGAGGCGATAGAAAGACGGCTCAAGGAGAATGTTCATGCTGTTGAACAACAAGAAGTGGAATTTAACCAAGACAAGGAAGTAACCTATGTGAATGAACAACCAAGACAAGGGTTCAACATGAACTACTAGAATCATCCGAACTTGTCATATAGGAACCCTAATGTGTAAAACCCACAGGACCAGGTATACAACAACCCAGGTCCGATTATGAATACTAATCATGGGTTTGTTCCTCCACATGTATAGTAGGGATACCAAGGGCAACAAGTTGTGCATACATATCAGCCACCTTGGGTTTGAAAATATTTGTATCGGTAGAAAGATGAATATGGTCCTACCGACGACTATTGTCGAGAGCTCATGCATTCGAAATACACATGTATCGGTAGGAACATTAAAATGTTACTACTGATGCGAGGATTTAAAATTTTAAAACCCTTGTTTTTCTTCTTAAACCCGCGAATAAAACCATGAGCCGTCATCATCCTCCTTTTCACGCGATTTGGGCGATATTTAGGTCTTTATAACTTCTTCAATTCTTCGTCTTTTTCATCGATTTTTAGCTCTAATCTCCTTAGAATTTCTTCCTCTTTCTATTTCCATCATCTGTTGCACAAGAAAACCAAGGTATATCTCTCTATCTAACCTTTTAAATTTTGGCCATGGCGAACTTCAAGTTTCTATTTTCGAATTTTGCCTAGCGTTAGGTTGTTAGATGATGATAGAATACCTTAGCGATGATTAGAGTGATGAACTCACACCATAGGATCGAAGTTAGACTTGATTTGAGCACGATTGAGAAATTTTGTGAAATTTGGTCTCGAATGATGATTGAACTCGATTTTGCATGTTCTAAATAGAAATTAATGTTTGATTGCTAGATTAGGACTAGTTTTTGCTAGTTTAAACACTTAGACTATCAATTTAGGGATTGGGTTTATGGAATTGGATGAGTTCTTGAAAAAATTGGATAATGAAGATGATGTTTGAATTGAATGTAGTTAGGAAGAAAACTTTGCATTGCTTAATGTCTATATTCATGGATGGAATGGGATTAAAATTTGATAATAGTGCTAGATGATTTTGACATGCCTAGTTATGGGTCATCTTGGAATAAACATAAGCATGTGTGTTAAGGTTTGGATTAAGCTAAATTGTGAATCATTTTTTGTAGATGGTTCTTGAAGAGATTTTGAGTTACGAGCATGGAGTTGGACCTACCCCACCAAGAACTGAAGGAGAACAATTTGCCCCTTGGGCAAGGCAAGATGGTTTACCTTTCGATGCTGACGCCACCAGCAACATGGTGAATCCCACACGGTCAACAGTCTTGGCCTTACCTCAGCGAGACAAATGTGAACCCTGGTGAGTGAAGGAATAAGTCCTCTACAATGCTTGATTCAGAGTAGTATTCCGACCGACTGATCAACTGTTGAGTTATGATGGTGCAAAATGGTGATCTAATTTTAAATTTATTAAATCTCGACTTCCCGGCCACAAGGGGTGTTGTAGTAAGTTGAGGGTCGAACCACAGAGAAGCTAGCTAAACATGCAAGTTTAAATTCTAATCTAAGCTAGGAAGAAAGATCAGGTTGGGGGGTTTGTCACTCAGCAAATGGAAATTTAAAATGAGAAAATTCAATAAATAAAAATCGTTAAACCTAGGATTCTACGGATCATGCGATACTTGGTCAAACATCTATTCAGACACCTATTCTAATAGGGCAGACTCTACCATAAATG
This sequence comes from Aethionema arabicum, assembly GCA_000411095.1. Lineage (NCBI taxonomy): Eukaryota > Viridiplantae > Streptophyta > Magnoliopsida > Brassicales > Brassicaceae > Aethionema > Aethionema arabicum. The sequence goes on from KE152632.1 coordinate 7,788, forward strand.
TTGAACCGGCCAACTCTCGTGCGATATCGCGATTCCTACACTAGAAAGGACTTAAGACTGGCCTCACTCTGTCACTCTTATGAGGACCATCGCAATCTCTTACCCATAACTAGCATGCATTAATTCGAACAGGGGAAATAGATATGTCTACAACTTCCTTAGCCCAACTCGCGTCACCACTTAATAAGTTTCTCACTCTAGCGGCTTTCAGACTTATCCTATCGGCTCTCGCAATCTAGGACTTATCTCAGATTTTAGTTTAAGTTCATCAGACTAACCCTAAGCTTTACGTGCAACGTTAGATGAAGGAACACATGATAAGTTGCCCTATTTATGTCTAACCATCGATCACAATCTCCTAACGAACCCTAGATCTAACTAGAAACTACTCACACATGCGGAAAATTGAAAGAAACATAATCAAAAACATTACTATATTAAAAACTAAGAGTTCTACAAAGATTAAGCAAAGAAACAAAGGAGAAAATAATGAAAAACAATGGAGAAACTCTTGAAGAACTGCTTCTGGAGAGCATGTGAAGGAACCTGAGCTGCTACCAAACTTTTGAACCTCTTCTTTGAAGACCTAGCCCCTATATTTATAGACGGCTGCAAAATTAGGTCAAAATCTTGTGGGCTTCATGTTTTTTGGGCGACCATCAACAGAAACATTTAATATGTTTCTATCGATACATGAGTAAAAATACAGCTTCTCGGGAAGTCTGAGACCCGCATCGGTAGAAACACTAAGTGTGTTTCTATCGATACAAAGCTTCCCACTTAGCATCATTTTCTGACTCTTTCATCGGTAGAAACATATCCTATGTTTCTATCGATACACTTGATGATTTGGTCCTTCTTGTGAGCTTTTGCTCCTTTTGATCCGTGCTAAGTGTCGCTTTCGAAGACACACGTTTTCTTGCCTATTTTCTTCAGTTTTGGGCTTGTTTTCTTTCTTGCTCGTCTCTTTCTCTCTTTGTGTAATTTCTCCCTAAAGTCCTGCAAAATCTATACAAATCCCATGAAAATATGGGTTAATTGAGTCATAAATTCGTCACAAAATCGCACTGATCGTCGACTCAGTTTATATGTGCGGACACAATGAGGGAGCTTGGACTAGGTGAAGCAGTCGGAAACATGATGGAGAAGATTGGGATCAGCCACTTATACAGGCAATATCCCGTGTATCCGGAGTTATGTGCACAGTTCTTTGTATCCGTTGAGATGGCAAGATTTGACGTCCGCCACCCTTACGAACCCAACGACTACTATATCTACTTCATGATACGAGGGTGTAAGTATCAACTCTCGACTCAAAAGCTTTGTAAGATCTATCATTTCGACTCTACAAAGACAGGAAAGCGGTTTTCGGACACCCCATATAATGCTCTATGGAATGCCATCGGTTCTACACCTCCAAGTGGATATGGGGAAAGGAAGCTGTCTGAGATCGAGAATCCTGCACTGCGAATGATGGCAAAGGTAATAGGCCATGCATTTTTCGGGAAGGAAGAAGTAGGGACTGTTACGAACTTCATAATGAGTATGCTTTATTTAGGAATGCCCAAGGAACCCTATGCGCTCTACGATTCTGCACCACCCTACCACGATGTGAGTATGGGATACATGTTTGCTTAGACATTACTTGAGAAGAAGACTTGTGCTCTTAGAGGAGTACGCGTTGTGGAAGAATACATAGAGAGTATGCTCACTCCTCTGTTCCGCAAATGAAAAATTTTCCTCATTGAAGAGCCTCGTATTGCTTGGATCTCTCTTATTGATTTCGAACATCTTTGGAACATCCACATGTTGTGTGGCGATGACCACACATATGAGTATACGGATCGTGATGGTGTCACTCGGTTCTGCAGACTACCTCTTCTAGAGTTTAGAGAGCCATGTACCAGGGAGGCACTTGAGTTTGTTGCCCCCGCCATCAGGTCATTCCCAGTACGCTTACCGATTCCTCCGATTCTAAAGAATATACTTGTGACCTTATCTCTATTCCTAACTAGTCTCGTGAGATGTGGCAGGGCTATTTTGTAGTGAGAGTATGGAGGCATGAGCGAATGTTCAAGGAAAGGAAGCAAGTGAAGGAATGGGCCCGTCTTCTAGCATGTGGAGCACCACCTCGTGAGCGCGGAGATGACACTGAGTCCAGCGCAGCAGCTGAGCGTCGAGGAAGACGCTAGATCTCCACATCACCTCCTCTCCTCCATGTAGTATCATTCGATCCCTATCCTTTTATTTTTTGAACATTTTATTTTATTTTTGCACTTGCTTTTCTTTATTTCTTTTGATTTTTCTTGAGTTAGCCTCGTGTTGATCTTTGACTATTTTTCATCGGAGACAGTGATATTTAAGTTGGGGGGGAGACACGGGTGCTACTATGTATTTTTCTTTTCTTTTATTTTCGGTTTTTGAGTCATGTAGTCGTACTTCACATTTATGATCATGTTGATTTTGGAGACTGTGATTACATCCTCTTATGATTGCATGCTAGACACATAGGAAAGTCGATTTCGTTCATATTGACTATGCTGAAATTCGATATAAGCATGTAGTTCGCTATACTTTGGTATTTCTAGAGTCACTGTTTGCGTGAATTTTTTACTGCCATTTGAAACTGTCTTTAGGAACCTGAACTTGATTTGCTAAATTCCACTCTAACCATGCATGGATTTTCTTTTCAAACCAATTTCACTACTCTTGTTTCTTTGATATCCACCCGATTTAAAACAAGACCCAATTTTTCAAAACCAAAACAAATTTTTCTATGAGTGAGGCCTTTTTCTAAAAATATTTCAATTTCCAAATCGAGGAAGTATCAGAGTGACGAGTTTTACCTTTCGCATGATTAGTCGATTAACTAGTTTAGGATGGATTTGCTGCGTTGGTATAGGATGATTCGGAAAGGTAGCTTCAGAAGTTCGTAAGAAAGTGTAAATTTGTTTTTCAGTTAGTCAGGGAACAACTAACACCGGATAGGAGTCAGATTGAAATGCGATCAAATTCTGGGGTGAACTCTTAGGTTATGTGAAGTAGAAATACAAGTTCGGTTAGTTGATAGTGAACACTTGGGTGAGTTATCCGAATGTCTAGATGTTGCATGAGCACAAATATGAGTCTCTTAGATCTTCCCTTTCAATCTCCTTGGCTCATGTTTGCTTGAGGACAACCAAAGAGTTAAGTTTGGGCGAATTGATCGGTGCGATTTTGTGACGATTTTACGACTCAATTAACCTACACTTTCACGAGTTTTGCTTTGATTTTGAAGAATATCTAAGGAAATTACACAACGAGAGAAGAAAACATTCAAGATGGTAAACAAGGACGAAAACTGAAGAGAATAGGCGAAAGACACAAGTTTCCACGAAAACAACATTTTATATCGGTCAAGAAGGAGTATAAAAGCACCCAAGAACAACCAAGTCAAAATGTTCTTATAGGAACATAAAAATATTCCTACCGATGGTGGGAGCCGTGAAGGGTGTTTTCTCAGAAGTTTGTATTAGTAGGAACACCCAAATGTTCATACCGATGACCAAGGCCGTGAGTGGAGCAAAATCGGATGATGCCGTGGATCGGTAGGAACATCCAAATGTTACTACCGATGCAGGGGCTTGAAGATATCCAGAAAGTCAAATTTAACACATGTATCGATAGGAACATGAAAATGTTCCAACCGATGCCGCCTCTAGAAGACATAAGACTCACGCGTTTTTATCTAATTTTCAGGCGCCTATCAATATGGAAGTTAGGACAACACAAAGAGGAAGCTGAAATTTTCATTAGAGTTAGATTAGCTTTCAGCCGTCATTCGCTTTTCTTCATTGTTCTCTATTTTTTGCACTTTCATTGTAGAATTACGTTTTTGTTTAATCTTAAACGTTAATTTTATCATGTTTGTTGTTTTGTCATTCATGTTTTGTTTCATTTCAAGCATGAGCGAGTAGATCCCTAGTTAGAACTACTATTCGTAGGTGAGTGCGATCATATGGTTAGACAAAAATAGGCAAGAATTTATCTATCGTTCCTTCACCTAGCGTTGCACGTAAAGCTTAGGACACCTAGACTAAGATCTGAGATTTATCCTAGATTGAGAGAGCTGGTAGGATAGATTTGAAATTCGCTAGAGAGTTGGGGTTAGGGATTTGTTGACATATCTATTTCCCGTTCGATAATGCATGCTAGGTACTTTTAGAAACCGCGAAGTAGTCGCACGAGACTAGACCCGGGTTTGCAACTTACCTAGGGTAGAAACCGCGAGTTATCGTTGAGAGTGAGCCGGTTTTACATTTATGATAGAGTATAGAGTGTTTGCATGTGTGCCTGAATGATTGTTGACTGTATATCGCATGATCCGTAGAATCCTAGGTCTAACGTTTTTAATTATTGAATTTTCATTTGTTTATTTTCGTTTTCAAATCGTTAAAACCCCATCCTCAAACTTTCATCATCTTAGCTTAGGTTTGCTTCTAAGATCCTACTTTTTAGTTAGCTTCCCTCAGGATCGACCCTTAACTTACCACAACAACCCCGTTATTGACCGGGAGGTCGAGGTTTATAAATTTAAACTTGATCATACGAAGAAAACCTCCGAGATCACTTCGCAAAAATGTAAAATAAGGGTAATTTGGGATCCAATTATGTTAAAATATATAAATTTTTTAATTTAATTAATTATTATTTTTATTGGAAAGTTATTTTCGTCTGTTTGTATAATATTATACCTCAATACAATTTTCAACATATTAGAGGCCCCGATTTGAATTAAAGTGCATTTTTAGACCTCTCAGCACAAATTTTTCTTTAAATAAATATATTAATACTTAATATAATAAGTTAATAACATACGCCGATCACATATACAACCCAAATTGAAACAAAATAACATGCCTTGCCGTAAGCGTAACCGGTAAGCCGTAAGTGTAAGTCGTAAGCCACATGACGAGAGTGTTAAGGTTTAAAGTGAGCTAAGATGTGTTTTGCCCTTTTGTAGATGGTACTTCAGGAGGAATTGAGTTATGAGCCTGTAGTGGATACTCCCGCACCCGACCTAGACAGAAGGCAACATCTCCCTTGGCCGAGGGAAGATGGATTACCCTTCGACGCCGAAGCAATTGGGCATATGGTGAATCCGAGTTGCACAATGGTGTCGCACTTACCGAAGCGGGGCGAGGATGGAAGCTGGGGGATCAAGGAATCAATCCTTTACAA
>KE152635.1:5022-22792 GCA_000411095.1 Aethionema arabicum
AAGCGAGCTAATCTGATTAGTTAGAGCGATTTACAGATTTTTACCTAGATTCACCATTGTTGCTCTCTTGTTCTTCTTCAAGTTTTCTCTGTGTTTTTCCTGTAAGAAACAAGTTCTTTCTTATTGGATTTTGGGAGTACCGATCTCCCACGAGACGTACCGGTACTCATTCCGGGAACTCGTTAAAATTCTCCGGTGTTCTTACAAATTAAGTCTGTTGATTCTGCTTGGATTGGGTTGTTGAATTGAATCGAAGAATCCCAATTGCGTTTTCAAACTGATTAAAAAATAAATGAATCAAGAATTTTAGTACTATTTCAAATATTTTTATGATTTGGTGATTTCACCTTTGTTTTTATTTTTATGCTTTATTTCGAGACAATAACCAACGATAGCTACAAAAATTATATTCATTTTGTTGTTATTAGTTCAACGAGTTGCTGAATATAAATTTCGACAACATAAAATTAAACACTAAATTTTGTAGTAATTTTAATTTAATTTGTTTATTTTTGGAATCCATCGTTCAAAAATATCATTGAATTCGTCGTATGCCGATAGCAACCCCTATAAGAATCTTTCCTATTTTTATTCGAAAATGTCGTAAATTTAGTGAAAACTAAATAAATTATAAAAGTATATGTTATACCATTTGCAAGTTGATTTAATTTGTTTTTTCTTAAAATTGTGACATTCTATGGAGAGTTTATTAATTAAAAAAAAATTGGGAAAAAAATTGATTCTCTTGTCTCTATGGCTAAACCAAAAGGAAACGGAAAAGAGAATGTTTTCTTCTCTCTCTTTATCTTCCATTGCTCCACTCTCTAGAAGCTTTCTTATTTTACGGGAATTGCCACTATATACTAGCTTCTCTTCTCCTGTGAGCTCTAATGGAGATTTCTCCTTTTTGTCTGTTTGAAGCTTCGAGACTACGCTTAATACCCCTTTCTATATTCATCTTCTTCCTAGCTCAATCTCAGTCTCTCGAAATTGATCCACACGACAAAGCATCTTTGCTTATCTTCAGATTTTCAATCCAAGATGTTAATCGGAGTTTATCGACATGGAATGGCTCCACTTGCTATAACTGGACTGGTCTAGCTTGTCATAATCCTAGTGGTAGAGTTCTCTCACTCACTTTGTCAGGTCTGAGCTTATCTGGTCAGATTAATCCAGCTCTCTGTAAGCTTAATTCGCTTCAATCCCTAGATTTATCTCGGAATAATTTCTCTGGTAACATTCCATCTTGTTTTGGCGCGCTGCGTAGTCTTAGGGCACTCAATCTTAGCCAGAATAGTCTGATTGGTGCCATTCCTGGAACATTTGCGAGTCTTAAGGAATTAAGAGAACTCGCTTTGAGCGAAAATAGGGGTTTGGGAGGTGTGATTCCTCGCTGGGTTGGAGATTCGTCGATGAATTTGGAGAGAATTGATTTAGGGTTCTGTTCATTTCTTGGAGAATTACCTGAGAGTTTATTGTATTTAGCATCTCTCAAGTTCCTGAATCTCGAAAGCAATAACTTGACTGGTACACTTAGAGATTTACAACAGCCATTGGTGTTCCTTAATCTTGCTTCAAATCAGTTTACTGGTACATTGCCATGTTTTGCTGCTTCTCGTGCATCTCTAACTGTTTTGAATCTTGCTCAAAACTCTCTCGTTGGTGGAATTCCTTCGTGTTTAGCTTCCTTACAAGAGCTTAGCCATCTGAATCTATCCTTTAATGGCTTCAGCTATGAGATATCTCCTAGACTTGTGTTTTCAGAGAAACTTCTGATGCTAGACTTAAGCCACAATGGAATTTCAGGTCATCTTCCAAGCAGAATCTCACAAACAACTGAGAAATTGGGTATTGTTCTTCTTGATTTATCACACAATAAGTTTTCTGGTGAAATTCCATTGAAGATTACTGAGCTGAAGACCTTACAAGCATTACGGCTATCTCATAATCTGTTAACCGGAGATATACCAGCTAGAATTGGGAATTTAACATATCTCCAAGTTATTGATCTTTCTCACAATGCATTAACCGGTTCAATTCCTTTGAACATTGTTGGGTGTTTTCAGTTACTTGCTTTGGTAATCAGCAACAACAATCTCTCAGGTGAAATCCAACCTGAGCTTGATGCTTTAGACAGTTTAAAGATTCTTGATATAAGCAACAACAAGATCTCAGGTGAAATCCCACTTACTTTAGCTGGTCTAAAATCACTTGAGATTGTTGATATCAGTTCCAATAATCTCTCAGGAACCCTAAATGAAGCCATTACAAAATGGTCTAATCTCAAGTACTTATCCTTAGCCAGGAACAAATTCAGTGGAACTCTTCCTTCTTGGTTATTCAAGTTTGACAAAATTCAAATGATTGATTACTCAGGAAACAGATTCTCTTGGTTCATACCAGATGAGAATTTAAACAGTACACGCTTCAAAGATCTCCAAACTGATAAAGAAGGATCAAAAGAGCCACCAGGAACAGTAGAGATCAAGATATCAGCAACAATGGCTGCCAAAAACGAGCTAAGTTTCAGCTACAACTTATTATCAATGATTGGAATCGATCTTTCAGACAATTTACTACATGGTGAAATCCCAGAAGCTTTATTCAGACAAAAGAACATCGAATACTTGAACTTATCTTACAATTTCCTTGAAGGTCAGCTTCCTCGTCTAGAAAAGCTTCCGAAGCTAAAAGCTTTAGATCTTTCACATAATTCTCTATCAGGTCAAGTTATTGGAAACATCTCAATGCCTTCAGGACTTAGTCTCCTGAATCTTTCACATAATTGCTTATCTGGAATTGTAACTGAGAATGAAGGATTTGGGAAGTTTCCTGGTGCTTTAGCTGGGAATCCAGAACTGTGTGTGGAATCTTCTAGAAGCAAATGTGATCCTGCAAATCTAAATGGTTCAGAAGAAGAGATATATGAGAATGAACTAGTGGAAGGTCCGATTTCAATTTGGATATTTTGTTTAAGTGCTTTTATTAGCTTTGATTTTGGTGTGTTGGGTATCTTCTGCTCAGTTTCTGCTAGGAATTATATTCTTCAGACAAAAGGTTAGGTCTTTGTTAATGGTGATGGTGAAGAGAAGCTAAAATCTCTTTGTATTGTGATGTGTATTCAGTTCTAAGTTCTAACACACGTGTTACAGTGGAAATTAGATCACGTAATTGTCCATAAAATTTCAATTTTAACATATATTCTTAGAAAGATAATAAAATAGTAAACTATCCACAAATCTAAATTTGAACACTTTTTTTTTGAAAAATACTAAGTGTGGGCTATATTACAGAAATTTTTAACTATAAAATCTTTTATCAAAAAATAATAAAACAGGAAACAATAAACCAAATTTTACTTTTAACATATTTTTTACAAAAATAATATAATTGTGAACTATAATCCACAAATTTTCTCTAAAAAAACTAATTGTGAATTATAGTCCACACCTTTTTTATTTTAATGAATGTTTTCAAGAAATAATATACTATTGAACTATAAAATTAAAAATTTTAATTTTAACAAATTTTCTATAAATATATTTAAAGTGTGAACTATAGTCTACAAGTTTTTTACTTTGATAATTTTATTCCAAAAAAAATATAATAATGAACAATAGTCCACAAAATTAGTAAAAAATCAAAAAATTGTAAACTATATTCCACATTTTTTATTTTTAGAGAAATGTTGCAAAAAAAAACTCTTTAAAAATTGTTATGATTCACTTATTATTTGTGAAAAATATTTAAATAATTATCAGTTTGACGAAAAAATAAATAATATTTAATTGTTACTATGTAATATAATAATACTATATTATATAGTAAGCTTTTTTCACTTATTATTTGTGAAAAAAGCTTTAATCGGTGAAGAAAGCTTTTCTCTCCGCCGGAGACGCTTTCCGTCTTACATTCGTTTCCCGTCGGGGGAATCTCTCGCGAGAAAGAAGTCTCCGGTAAATTCCATTTTCAACTATCAATTTTCAATCTCAATTGATTCTGAATTTTTGCTCGGTTCTAGACTATCTAATTCCCAAATTCCCTCCAATTGGAACGAATTTCTCGATCTTCGGTCTGTTGCAGAGAAGTGAAACATTTTCTGGATCTCACGCAAATCATTTATAAGTCATGCTTTCGTTGTCCTTTTCGACACTGCCTCGTCCGAGTTTACTCTGCCGTGGTTTTCCTGGCTGGTCCGGCGGTGAATCCGACGTTGTGGAAACAAAGAGTGTTAGCTTGTTCAATGGTAAGCAGAGGAAAGCTATATGCCGTTGCCTAACCCCAACCCGAAACCTTGACGAAGATGGATTCCCTGCCACCAAATTCAATGTAAGGTCACTATTTGAATTGCTTGAAGTAATTTTACTTCATTCTTCATTACCAAGTGCAATCATGGATCATAGAATGTGGAAGAATCTGATTTTAACTGTAATATGCCATTGAAGCCATTGATCCTCTGTAACCTCAGCTTCTGGTAGTCTTTTGGGTGTAAACCAATACTGAATTGAATCTTTGAATGATCTCCGTGTCAACGTGTTATAGTGTGGAATTCATTGTCAGTCTGTATTACACTGTATATGTGGTTATGTCTGCAGAATCTCTCCAAGTCAGGAGATTTGCTTAAAGAGCGAGAGTCTGAGGATGATTCTGATGTTTTTATAGAATGTCGAGATGTGTACAAATCGTTTGGAGAAAAACATATCTTGAGAGGTGTGAGCTTCAAGGTAATCTTTATTTATCATGCTGCTAACTTATTTTTGCATATTGTACTTCTTTTGTTCTTTTAAATACTCAGAATTTGATGCGAGCATTGGACGTGATTCGAGATTAGCTTTTGCTAGAATCAATTTTGCTCTTTAGATTTATGTAAAGCCTACAATACTTTTAAAGTTACACACACCACATTTGAACGATTTCATATATGCAGATTAGGCATGGCGAAGCTGTTGGGGTGATTGGTCCTTCTGGGACTGGAAAATCAACAATTTTAAAGATCATGGCTGGTCTTCTTACTCCAGACAAGGTCTGCAACTCTTGCACTTTCTGTGCTATTTTTCTCTCTATCTGAATAAACTTAAGCAGATCACAGCCCTCAGATGACGGATTGTCTCTAATCGTTGATATACAGGGAGAGGTTTATATACGAGGGAAAAAGCGAGCTGGTTTGATAAGTGATGAGGAAATATCTGGACTTCGTATTGGCCTGGTAGGTGCTTTTCTAAGACGTAATTTTCACGAGTCGTGCCTTTTTAGTTTGAAGTTTATATGTAATAGCTTTATCTATCTCACAGGTATTTCAGAGTGCAGCTCTCTTTGATTCTCTAACAGTTCGTGAAAACGTTGGCTTTCTTCTGTAAGATGCTATCTTTTAACGACCTACATAACCTCAGGCAAAAGGGGGCCTATGCTCTCTTGTTTCGATCATATTGATTAACTTCTCCATTAATTATCTCAGTTATGAAAGTTCAAAAATGTCCGAGAATCAAATATCTGAACTTGTGACACAAACTCTGGCAGCTGTTGGTTTGAAGGTATCTTAATTATTATGTCTGTATTCAAGTTTGCATCAAATCTTGAATGAGATTACTCCAGATAGAAACATCTTGTTCTTAACTCTGCCTATAGTTTTTCGAGCTGATTATTGTTATTATTTTTCTGATAAGATCAGGGTGTTGAGAATCGACTACCTTCTGAGCTCTCTGGTGGGATGAAGAAAAGGGTTGCCTTAGCTCGTTCACTAATTTTTGATACAACAAAAGAAGTCATAGAGCCAGAGGTAAACCAAAGATCTACCAAAAGTTAATTCATTGATTCCTGCATCAGTACAGTTCTTGATGAAATCCATCATGGTCTGTTCAGGTACTTTTGTATGATGAGCCAACAGCTGGACTTGATCCAATTGCATCAACTGTAGTAGAAGATCTTATACGCTCTGTTCACATGACCGATGAAGATGCACTTGGAAAACCTGGAAAGATTGCCTCTTACGTAGTTGTTACCCATCAACATAGCACCATTCAAAGAGCTGTAGACAGGTTATTGTTTCTATACGAAGGAAAGATCGTATGGCAAGGAATGACACATGAATTCACAACTTCAACAAATCCAATAGTTCAACAGGTCCGTTTTCAAATCAAATCTCATATAGAAAATCACTACACTTCTCAGGAAACATGGGAGCACATTGAACACTCATTCTTTCTTTCTGTATCTCTCAGTTTGCTTCAGGTAGCCTCGACGGACCAATTCGATACTAAAAAGGAACAGCTTTTGAATCGAAGACGTGCAAGGTATATATATACACACACATTGCATAGATATCAGCTACTACATGTTTTGATTTGAGTTCTTGTCTATGCAGCTTACTCTTGTTCCCATTATCCGACAAATCTGTCCAGACTTCACTGCTCGAGTTCCCGCAGTTATGATAGTGAGTAAACAAACGAAAGCTAAGCCTACTTGTAAACACTATTTATCTTAGCTTCCATAGAACAGGAAAAGTATATGCTATAATGCAAAGATGAGATTTGGGTTAAAAAAGTGCAAGAAACTTTTAACAAAATCTTATGACACTTTTGAGAATCTTAACAAATGTCTATACAGATTTTGTTAACTGCCCAGCTTAAAAGCATCAACAAAAAGACCCAAGCAAACACCAGCTTTCCAGTAGTTCATCAACACAATAAAAGACTGTAACCTCCCTGAAATCATTGAAGATTGCTTCTTATACATAAGCATACCAATTCCTTCAATGGCTGCCACAACCACACCTGCAACTAACACATCCCAGTCACCAGTTTGTCCAAGAATCGTTGCTAGTGCATTTGCTGTGTAGAAACCAAGTAGCAGAAGAAATATCTTCATTGGGAAGTTTTTTCTTGCGGAATTTAGTTTCCCAAGAAGCTGTTTACCTCCTGCAACTGCAATTCTCCCTAACCTAGTGCTACCTAAATCAGTTCTATCGCCATTGATTTCTTGTCCTCCATTGTCTCCAGGAACAGAACCTGAGTCTAAGGCAAATGCTGCAAACCCATCTGCTCTTTTCATCTGAAAACTGTTTTACAGTAGAAAATGATTGGAAATTATGAAACTTTGAATGAAATTGTGAAGGTCAAATTCGATTTCATTTGATTAGGTTAAAATGAAAGGTAGTGAAATTACCTTTTCATGGGATAAGGAATAGAATTAAGCTTAATCCATGAAGCTCTTCTTCTACTTGCGTTATGACTTTGGAACACATTTGTAATAAAAGATTGAGATTCGTTTTCGAATTCCAAAATTGGTAACCATGAGAAGCCGCGTGAGAATTGAACTTTACATGCCATTAAAAACCAAGGCAGAATCTGAAATTAGGGTTTCTTCAAAGTCACAGCGATCAATCTAATGATTGTAGCACAGAAGAAATGCGCGAGCAAAATTCGATGAAGAAGCTTGGCTGATTAGCAGGATGTGAGAGTTAAAGAGAAGCGGCGCAGAATGAAGAAGAAGAAGAAGAAGAAGAATAAACCATTAAATTGCTTTCAAGCTTTTTTATTTTTCATCCATTTCAGAAATGGTGCTGCCTAAAGATTTAACATTTTTTTTACCGGTCCCATTAGCTCGAGCGAAATGCAGAACACGGGTAGATACGTAATTTTTCTTTAAAAACAAATCTTAGTGATTTGTTATGAGTTGTAATATTTTAAAATTAACCAATTTTTTTTTTAAAAAAACTCAATCATGAAGTTTAACATACAAAAAATTTAAATTAACCAATTTTTCAAAAAAAATCTAAATCATGTGTTATAACTAATTTTCAAAAAAATATATTTAATTATGAGTTATTATAACATACAAAAATTTTAAAATAACCATTTTTAAAAAAAAAAAAATTAATCATGTATTACAATCCATAATATTTTAAAATTAACTAATTTTAAAAAAAAAACTTAATAGTGAGATTTAACATACATAATTTCAAATTAACCAATTTCAAAAAAAAATCATAATTATGTGTTATAACCTACAATATTTTAAAATTAATCGACTTTCAAAAAAATACTTAATCATAATGTTTAACATACAAAAATTTTAAATTAACCATTTGTTCAAAAAAAAATCTTAATCATGTGTTATAACACACAATATTTTAAAATTATCACAATATTTTAAAATTATCCAATTTTTTTAAAAACCCACTTAATCCTGAGTTATAACATACAAAAAAAAATCAAATCAAGTAATTTTTCAAAAAGAATACATAGTCATGATTTATATAACCCACAATGTTTTAAAATTAATCAAATTTTCAAAAATTACATAATCATGGATAATCCATAAAATTTTCAAATTAATTGATTTTGAGATTAAACTCGAATAGTGTGTTTATCTTGTGATATTATGATACATCAACGTAGTGTTTCTTCTTCTATAGAATTATGAGGCAAGCAATGTGTTTTTTTCTTGCCAATTGCAAGCAATGTGTTACAAAAGTTTATTTTTAATTTTTTTTTTTTTGTCATCTATTTTTAATCTTTTTAACAATTTAATTCATAGATTTTAGTTTTTTTTAAAGAAAGTAATAAATTTTTTATTATCACATCAGTAATTGTTCAGCCAATTACTACTACCTCAATATGATATCTTCCTTTGAAAGTGTGCTTGAGACATATTCATAACCATGGATCATATCTAATAATTTAAGCATAAGTGCTAGCGTCAAATTTAGGACACGAGAGGAAAAAAAGTATGAAAAAGCAACTGACCACTTAATAACGTCTTTTATATGTCTCTTCCTATGAGGATTGATGGCAATAACACAAAGAGAAGCATTAATTGTGGAGAAATGATTGATTGCAGCCACCGTCACTGTTGCTTTTCACCATCCACCACCGCCTCCACCGCCGCCACTACCACCGCTCTTCCGATTACTGGATTCAGCTCCCCATCCACCTGTCTCACCATCACTTTTTTTAGCACTTCCCCAACCACCATCCTCACCGCTCTTTTTACCACCGGACTCGTTTCCCCAACCACCATCACCACCACCGCTCTTTTTCCCGCCGGATTCGTTTCCCCAACCACCATCATCACCGCTCTTTTTCCCGCCGGGTTCACTTCCCCAACCACCATCACCACCGCTCTTTTTACCACTGGACTCATTTCCCCAAGCACTTCCCCAGCCAACGTCATCACCTCCACTCTTTCGATTACCGGAATCGTTTCCCCGCCCACCACCACCACCACCACCACCACCACCTTTGCCACTAGCTCCCCACCCACCTCCAGTTCCAGACTCATTACCTCCCCAATCACTATTTCCGTCCTGTCTTTCACTGTTCATGTTATCCCTACGTCCTCTACCACGGCCACCACGACCACCAGGCGCCCTTGGCGCTCCACTTGGATGTCCATCACGTCCACCACCGTTTCTATAGTCACCTCCCCTCCCTGTATACATTTTCACAAATTCTTAACATGTTTCATACTAGCAGACATGCAAAGTCAAAGCCTAAGTGTGTGTGTATGTATGTATGTATGTATGTATGTATGTATGTATAAAGGTTTCTGCGTTCAACGTCTAGAATGTCGGAACATGAGTTGAAACAAAAACCCAAGATCACACCGCATTCGGTGCAAGTTAAAGGCAGATTTGAAAAGCGTTACCTGGTCTTGAACCTTGAGAAGATGAGCGATCCTTGTCAAAAGAGTTTCCCTTCCAGCCTCCTTCACTTGGAGAACTACCCCAATTACTTCCTCCAGAAGAGCCACGGTCTGCAGGACTTCTCATCGGAACCATGGCGGCAAGAGATCTAATAGATGGCGCTGATTCATGCAATGGGTCATCAATATGCCTCTGGAAATATAACACAAGCCTGTCAATATCTTCAAACATCCTTTTCCTGAACTTGAATCCCTTGGGGTATAGACCTATGTATTCATGGTGAGGATTTGTGCTTCGTATGTAAGTCAAGATAAATGTGCCTGGATGTTCGTGTGCAATCCCAAAACAGTAAACTATCCTTGCCGGATTTTCATCTTTCTCAGCTTTAAGAAGAGCATCTAGTTCTGATTTGGTCCCCTTTCGAAATTTACGATAATTGAGCATGGTCTTAAGATGAGTTACCAAAGGATCAACATACCGATCCATAACCTGCGCAATTATGAGATGATAACTATTATTTAAAGACGCACAAAATTTCAAGATCAAATAAATGTTTTCACTGATAGGAGATATGATTTAAATAAAAAGGCACACAGACCTCATCTAAGTCCTCGAAGGTATCCTCCCCAATTTTTAGTGTTTTCCCAATACACTGTAGGCTTGTGATATCCTTGTTCTCTTTGCCACCTTCGACTATCTCCTTGTGAGCGTAAACTCCACCGTAGATCTTTAGAGTCAGAGTCAAATAATTGAGTCCTCGAGAGCTTGGGCGAACAATGCTTTCTCCAAAATCCTTGTCGGACAAATACTGACAGTTCATAGCACCAACAAACGGTAAGCGCATGGATTCATTCAAGAAATAACCAATGCATTCATCAAGACATGATAAAAAAGTTTCACACGAACTAATAATCCACGCTCCTTCACACAAGCTGTCCTACTGCTATCCGTATAACTTGGAAAAATGAAAATGACTGCCGAAAACCAGACAATGATAAAATTTCCCACCAACTTAACAAGTACCGACACAGGTTAAATGATTACATACCTCTGTTGCTTGGTCAGCCGTGATATTTTGGAAGCGTGGATGAACAATCATCCGGGACTTAAAATGCTTCCTCACTAGCTCCTTTTCTTTTCGTGCTTTCTCTTTCTCGATCTGGAGACTGTTTCGATCCTCATAGTAATAAGGATCAACATTTTGGGCATGCTGGTGTCTGTTGTTTCTCATTTCGCTTTCTCTACAGATAAGAAACACCTGATACCTTTGCTTTTGAATTGATTTGATCTTGCATGTAAGGATATCACCTTCATTCAGTCGTTCTGACAACTCAACAATATCTCTACCATCATCTGCGTAGTCTTCCTTCGTAAGCATCCCAGTTAACCCAGAATCTAATGCACATATGGCTCTTCCACCTTGTATCCTCCGAACAGTAGCCTGCACAATTCTCCCTTCAGCTAAAGTATCTTCGGTTTCACCTGAAAGCATATAAAATTCTTCATCTGGGCTTGGATCTTTAAACGGTCTGCGCCAGTCCTGGAAACCACAGCTTAACTCTCTCATGATGTTACTATAAGTCTCCTTCTTATTCTCCCGTTTCTTGCTTGCCAGATACTCATCAAGATCAACTTTTCTCAAAGAGGCAGGCCGATCTCTCACATGCTCTATTGCCATCTCTATTGCATCCTCATCATCATTGGAATCGCCTCTAACATCCTGATCATATATATCTTTTGCTAATTCTTGTGCAAGACCATAGGATTCAGGATGTATTCTGGTGTCATCCAGTAAGTCAATAAATTGACTGCTACTAGCAGCCAGTCCACTCCTGCGAATACGCAAGAAACCAGCTGCATTTACAAAAACTTTTTTGCCAAGCCCATGATTTATAAGGTCCTTGCGAACAAATATTGAACCAGCTCTAACAAGAGACCTCTGTAAGGATGCAGCTTTCCTAGGCCCAAGCCCAGAAATGAACTGTAGCGGAGAAAAAAACCATTCATGGCTAGCAGCCAAATTGATATCAATTCCAACCTGGTTTGTTATGTCCACCATAACCTGTTCGACCATCCCATACTTTTCATCTGGCTGAAGAAAACTCTCCATGGGATGAAGCTTCCAAGACAAAATCTCCCTACCTGGACCACATAAAGTTGCAACGGTTGCCAATGGATTCTGGAGATAGCGTCCTAGGGCAACTGCACGTTTCACGATCCCTGACTGCTGAGGTAGCTGTTCGCCCGAGATTCGAGAATTTTCGTACAGCCTAGGAAGGGATTCATCGACATAAACAACGGTTAAATCATCCATCCCATGTCCCACATCTCTAGGCTTTTCCTCCACCATCCGGAATATGACCTGATATATAACCGTAAGCACATAAGCAAGTTTTACTTTGCAATATAGTTAACAATGAGAAATGAGAGACCGCCTGACACTATACACAAAATGAGCTCGAGAAGCAGAAACTCAACCCTAAACTCAAGTTTGAGAATAGTGGTGCTAAAACACAAAATCCAGGCCAGTGTAGATACCGAGGAACTAATTAGGGATACTAGTAGTATTTGCAGTTTTCCAAAACCATATTTCATAAGCCAGACATTTAAGACATAAAACATAGAACAGGTATGTTACATTAGCATTACTCGATGAAAAGATATCTATGGTATATGAATCCTTACCTCATAAATATCATCCCTGAGACGACTACAAGACAAATTGACAGCTCCTAAAGCCAGAACATGCGGTTGGTGATCCATGAAAAACTTTAACACACGATCCTGGTCACTCTTTTTACGTTGCTGGTCATTAACATTTTGAGACCGCAATGTGAGGGACCCCGCATAAAGCACATCAAGCACCTCTCCTGATGAATCCAGCATCACAAATGTATTTGCTGGCTTTCCAGGTCCCCAACAACAAGCCATAACCCTCGGTGCAGCATCCTCATCTGAGCCAATGTCCATTTCTTTCTTTTGATATGGCCCTTCAGATACTTTGTTCCATAAAGCCTGTCCGTACTCTGAAAGCAACCGGCTCTTTGCTCTGCTAGTTAGCAAGGATCTTGCTTCTTTCTCCATTGACGGCAAGAGAAAATCATTTAGGGCATCCTCCAGAATCATTTTCCTCTGCTCATTCCAAAGTTGAGCATACTTGCTAACACCAACACTTAGATAGTGTTCATTGCAGTCGCTAATTAGCCTGTTCATGTAATTCTCAGGCAGCTTAAAGGTTACTTTGAGAAGTTTCTCTTCTTCTGCCTTCTGAATGAGAAGCCATTGTGCACCCTCAAACTTGCTCAATGGCTTTTCGCGCAACCACTTAACCCCAGAAAACTGATGGAAAGAATCTATTATTACACTCCCATCTGGTGTTGGACATGTTGAAACTACTGCATTTTCCATATAAATGCCACGAACATACTTTTTGACTGATGGCTCACAACTTATCTCAACTGCAGCCTAACACGAAAATTCGGAAATCGAACTCAGCTTTCAAAATAGGAGAAGTTCTTCGAATACTAAATCTAGCTAAGAAGTTCATGCAAAATAGTTTTACTGTACAGTATACCATATGTCGAGCACCCTTAAGAACAGCTTGAGGATTTTCAAACATTGCACACACGAAGTTCATTGCCGTCTCCTCTGGTGTTTCTTTTGCATCCTCGAGCTCATCAACCTGCAACTCGAGCAGCATTAGAACTGTCAATCCAACACAATATACAGATCAACAATATAAAAGCACACTAACCAGTTTTTCAAGAGACAATGCCAGCCCCAGCTGCTCAGCACTATACCCAAATTTGTTAGCAACCTCCCAGAGCCCCGCTTTGCTGCAGATGCTATATTGTGATTTCCTTTTCGGCCTCTTGTACTGCCCTTCATCACCACCAATTTCACCAGGAGGAAAGTGCAAGTTGAACTTCGAGTCGACATCATCGACTTCTCTCTCTGTTTCTGCTGCTTTAAGAGATTTAATAATTGATTCGAAAAGATAATGATTAAGATTAAGCCTGGTTTCATCATAAACCCTCGTTGACTCTTCATCGAAGCGTTTGGTATAGTATCCATGCAATGCCATTTTCCTCTTTCGAAGAAGCAGCCACTTTTTATCCAAGTCCTGGATCATCCAGAAGACCTACATATGCAAATACTTTATTTCCACCAAAATTACTCAAAGACGATTAATAATAACAAGCTTACTTGTTGAAAAGGAACGTTTACCTTATGCCACTTTGTCTCTGATTTATTGTCTATATTGGCATCATCAAAACCAGCAGGGTCCAACAAGCTCCGGCACTGCTCTTTTCGATACATAGCTATAAATGGTATCTAGAGAAGACAGAAAACATCAGAAGAATATTCAATGGTTCAAGGAAAAATCCAACTAGAGAATGAATCCAAAAACCTCTAATTTCTGAACATGATGTAGCTCCAAAAATTTTGTGATGTCATCCTTGTTAACCGAAAAACCCCGTCCTTCAAAAGCATTAAGTCCTTGTCCGTCAGGTTCTTTTAGTAGAGATGTAAGTTGAGCATATATCCAATTGCTCTCTTCCTCAATGCTAATTTCATCTACAGGAGGGCTCCCCGTGCTTTCTTCAGATACCTGTCAAAGTTGAGAAGATTCTTTTATCTACCCGTGCAGACTAAACAAAACTCAGACCACAAACAAGCACACAGAAAATCGTAACAGAAAATGCACCTGGATTCTCTCAGGAATATCAAGCTGTCGGATGTCATCATCTTTCCCTGTCATATACTTCTCCGACAGAACAGTTGGTTCAAACTCATCTTCGAGCCTTCTTTCCAGCCCTTCATTAGATGCAAAACCCTTTTTGCGAAGTTTCATTAATTCCTCAACATCACCAAATATATCATTAGCATCTTGCAAAGCATTAATATCTGGTCCCTGCCTAAATTTCTTTTTCTTCGAGTTCCTCTCCCTGAAGAACAAATTGATTAGAATCAGATAAAAACTATACTTGACATGAGGATACATAGAAGATCATATCGAGCTGAAGAACAGATACTATACCTATTAGAAGCACCACGCCCATCTTCATCTACAATGAAGTCTGCCATTTCATCCTCGCTCCCAAGCTCTAAATCTTCTTCCATTACAATATCTTCCTCATCCCCAACATCTTCAGGTGGATCTACTTGACACAAAAGTACATAATTAAATACCTGCTCAGGGTCTAATAAGAGTATCATAAGTAATACTCTAGAGACAATACCATCAACATCATCAAACAGCCCATCTTTGATCTTATCTTCAGCACTTCTTCCATGCCCTCCACTTTCATCGAACTCATCATCAGATCCCCATTGACCGTTTTCTCTTTCCCTCTGCGCTTTCTTCAACCGCTTATACTTCTTCTGTTATGGTTTAAGAAAAAAATTGAACCAAAGATATACTGTTAGCGTATTTACACGATGTGAACTAACAATTTACAACTATGACTAACCTTTTGGATATTGATGTTGTTATCTTGGAGAAGCAGATAATCATCTTCATCAAGATCATCATCCCTAAGAAAATCACCAATTGAGGAAGGTTATTCATCAAGACAAAAAACCTGCTGTAGTTCGTTAGAAATTAACTTGCATGCTAATCTACAGCAGTGCATATAAAAAGAAGAAACGAACTATAATTATTAATATTTTATCAAGTTTATCCAGCATGTTTGCAGTAGTATTAAGTTTTTCAAGGCATGAGAGAACAGAGTAGGGATATAATAATCACTTTTTCCTCCGTTTCTTCTTCTTTTTCTGCTTTTCCTCATCGCTATCTTGCCTCTCTTCTTCTTCTTGATCTTCTTCTTCCTCTTCTTCATCTCCCACTATGAACCCATCATCCTCATACTCATCCTGACCTACAAAACAGAAATATAGTTCCCGTATCGTGGAACAAAATTAGCCAGAATCTAAATGCAAAAGACTACCACCCAACGTTCTCAAAATAAATCCACCCGAAATGAGAAAAATGTCAAAATCATAGCTCAATATACAGAAACCATGAAGTCTACTAAGAACCTGAAAAAGCAATATTCCAACGTATAAATCAAGACCTGTGCCGACATGAGACAGAGAAGAGATAACATCCAAGAACATTATCATGCACAGTCTGTGGCTCAGCAATACAACAGAAAGAGAAAAACTTCCGGCAGATAGAAATCTAAGAACACACATATCTGCCCAATAAATTTGTTTCCTTCTGTACATCCAACATTGATTACCTACCGTTTTGAGATGCTAAATCCAAAGTTCGCACACTGCGTCAAATGATGGAACAACCAAAGCATTCTACCGAATTTCTCTAAATTAATTGATTTTAAGATGAATGAACTGCATGTGCTTCTAAACTAAATCTAGGCATACAACTAGATTTCTTCAATGCTATCAAACACTACGGGTCACGGGTAGAGGAGGATAGAGTACTGACGATATACACAGAAGCAAAAAGAGAGCTTTAAAATAACTGAGCTTTAAAATCAGATGCAAAGCGCGTACCCTCTTCATCTTCGTCTTCGTCATCATTGTCGCGGTTCTCTACTGGATCTCCATGAATGGGCTCCCCATCTTCGTCCTCGAGCTCAGGATCCTCTGTACGGAGAAGAAGATTCAATTCTTCAACAAAATAGAAGAAAACCCTAACAAAAATGCGGCGTTTCACACAAACAAATTAGGGTTTCGGCGCAGAGTTTTATGTACCTTCTTCATCAGAGACAGCGTTCCTTGGCATGATTAGTTCAATAAATTAGCAGCTCGACGAGGCAGAGATTATTCCTAAACACTGCAAAAAAAAACTAGATGATAACAATGGTTCTGATTTCGCAAATAACTCTCGTGATTCTAGGGTTCTCCAAAGCGAGAGCTAAGGAGAAGAACGATTGAGAAAGGCAAGAGGCCTACCAGTGTGATATCGCTGAAGCGAAAGACGAAAAACTCTCGGAAGAACTGAAATTAAGAAGAAGAAGACGGAGATGGCGATGGAAATGAAATTTCAGGTTCAAGGGTTAAACGTTGAGATTTTATTTTGCAGAAAAAAAAATAAGTTTTCACTTATATATACTTCGTTGTTTATGTGGAAAAAAAACAAAAAAAACTAAATTAAAAAACAAAAAAAAAAACAAATCCTTTAATTTCATGATACAGTTACACCTCTATAAATTAATAACGTTGGGACTAGATAAATTTATTAATTTAGCGAGATATTAATTTATCGATAAATTAATAATTATTAATTTATGAAATTAATTCATAAAACATTTGTTTTACGAAAAATAATATATCTCAAAATTATATCGGTCTCTTTAAAATTATACTACATAATCATATAAATGTTCAATTTATTATATAAAATATTATGTTTCTATTTTTTTTAATAATTTCCTTATTTTTATATTTTTGTCTTGTATGATAATGTGTATTAATTGTTATTTGATAAAAGGAAACAAATAATATTAAAATTTTGATTTTATTAGTTGTCTTATATATCTATATGTATATATTTATATNATATATTTATATATCATATTTATTAATTTATAATATTATTGGGACCATAATTACATAGGAATTTTAAAATAAATTATTATCTTATTATTTTATTAAATTTTGTTAATTTTTACACTTTTCCAAGTTAGGACCGGAAGAATTTATTAATTTATCGTGATTATTAATTTATCGAGTATCAATTTATAGAGGTTCTATTCTATTAATGAAATGTATTTTTTCCCACAAAATCAAATCCAAAATTATATAAAACGCATTTTATTCAATCAATCGTACACTTTAATTGGGAGGAAAAAAAAATCGTACACTTTAATTTTTCAATTCCCTAAACAATTTTATCAATTAATAAAAAAAACATTAATGAATTTGTTATCCCCTATATATTATTAATTTGAGAAGTGATTTTAAACACAACGTTGGTTTGTAGACCGTACCACTAGAAAACTAATTACTAGGAAAAAAATATTGGACCGTTATTTATTTAAGTTGTTATATTTATATATTTATTTTTTTATATTATAATTGATCATATTATTTTTATGAATATTATTATTTATTAGCTTTTAATTATTATAATTTATTTAAATATTTTATTGTTAGGAT
>KE152635.1:25087-37247 GCA_000411095.1 Aethionema arabicum
AGATCCTGAACACTTAAAGGTGGGTGGATTGATCCCCATCGAGGATGGGGTTCAGGATTTTTAATTGTTTTTTCCCTACTCCCACACCCTACCCAGCGACCCTCGAACTGGTGACCTTTGAGACAATAGTCTGGGGTGCTGCCAGTTGAGCTGCCTTAGCTGGACCCTTTTTTAAATTATATATAAATGGTTTTAAAGTGCGTAAAAAATGAGTTCTTTTTTTTTTTCAACAAGTGAGTTCTTTAATATTTACTGATTTTCACGTTAATATCTTTGACGTTACAAAACTTCAATAAGTAAGTAAATAGAAAAAGAAAATGTAAAATAATATATTTCTATAACAAAATAGTCTACGATTCTCTTCTATAATTACCATAAAGATATCATTTGTCAAGATCTTTAATTAATTTTTTTTTTGTCTATATTCACCATTTTTTCTTGACAATATTACTATTTTAATTAATTCATATAGATAAATTTGATATTAAATTTTTTTTGTATAAAATAAATTTGATAATTTTGGGCAGATAACATCATTTAAGTGTGGTGGATTTGCATTTGGGATATCAACAAACCATGCAACTTTCGATGGACTTAGTTTCAAAATCTTTCTTAATAACTTAGCTTCTCTACTAAACGATAAACCTTCATTAGCTACACAACCTTGCAACGACCGTACTCTTCTCCAAGCTCGCTCTCCGCCACGTGTCACATTCCCACACCACGAGTTACTCAAGCTCCAACACTCCAACATTCCAGCACCTGTCTTTGAATCAACTTCACAACACTTAGACTTTAACATCTTCAAGCTTTCCTCTAAACAAATCAAAAGTCTCAAAGAGAAAGCCATTGAAAGCAACAACAATAACAGCTCTGTTCGTGTGACGAGTTTCAATGTTGTGACTGCTCTTGTATGGAGATGCAAAGCACTTTCTGTAGCCATTGAAGCAAAACAAGCTCATCAAAAGCAAGATCTTGAAAGAGAATCCACCATTCTTTATGCAGTAGACATAAGACAAAGATTGAACCCTCCACTTCCATTGTCTTACACAGGAAACGCAGTGTTAACAGCTTATGCAAAGGCTAAATGCAAGGAATTGTTAGAAGAACCGTTTGGGAAAGTTGTGGAGATGGTTGGGGAAGGATCTAAGAGGATAACTGATGAATATGCAAGATCTGTGATAGATTGGGGTGAGATAAACAAAGGGTTTCCACATGGGGAGGTTTTGGTTTCATCTTGGTGGAAATTAGGGTTTGCAGAGGTTGAATATCCATGGGGTAGACCAAAGTATAGTTGTCCTGTGGTGTGTCACCGGAAAGATATCATTTTACTGTTCCCTGATATTGATGAAGACAGTAAAGGTGTTAATGTTTTAGTTGCTTTACCTTCTGATGAGATGAGGAAGTTTCAGGACTGGTTTGATGACACACTTTGCTGATATATGATGTCTTGGCTTGAGTTATGTCTTGGTATTGCTTGTGTTGTGGTTTGTTGCTTTGTTTTATGGTACCTGAAAGTTAACAAGTCACTTTAATGAAACAACAAAAGTTATTGAAGTTTATGAGAGTTTTAAGGATCAATCCTCTCCCGTACTTTAACTGTCGAATGTATCATACAGTACATGTAATATATCCACAAAAAACGACATAGCTAAGGTGGAGGGAGTGGTCTTAGGATTTTAAAAAGCAAAATTGAGAAACCGGTGACTAAATGTTCTCACTGTTCAATCGCTCAGGTTCTTCAGCTGAAGGTGTTTGGCTCTGTGATGGAGGCAGACAGCGTTTGGAGAAGAATGTGGAAATCGTCTTTAACTTTTTAACGCCTTTATCTGGTGATGGTGATAATCCAAGCTTTGTCAATACTTCTTTCTTTACCTGTGCAATATAAGAAACGGTCGATGTTAGAATCTTGACCGGTTTGACAAGTAGTTCTCTCTCAGGCTAAGATTTCAAAGATTGTAGCAGCACATTTTATCAGGTCAACAAATTTTACACAGATTTTGGGTCTACAAATTAATAGCAGAAAACATAGTTGAAATGCTTGCAATTACGTAGATGAGAACTAACCTGCCAACGGTTAACCTCAAAATCTGATAACTCGCGCACTTTTCGTTTAAGCTGAGTCTTTGGAACATCAGGGTATTTCTGATGCAATGTTTCAACCACCCTATTGATTCCTTGAGAGCATGATTGAATAGTTGATACCTGGCAGCCAAATTGTTAGAACTAAGTCTAAAATGAAATCTAAGTACATTTCTTTGGAGAAATCCACTCACAATTGTAAGCAACTCTGAGTCTGGTATGGATCTTGCTTTTGAAGCAGGGGGAGGGGTGCTTTCACTAAAAGAGGATTTGCCAGCTTCCTGATCCTCATCTTCCTTGTCATCTATCGATATCTCAATGAGTGAAGACCAAGGGAATGGCCGCACCACGAGAGCTCGCAGACATATTTGTTCCAGTTTTTGTGTCCCCTCTAGTTCTTTAGCAGCTAGGAGAGGGGCCTTCTCATGCATTAGATTGTTTATAATCAGTGGTTGCGTTTTTGCCAGAGCATGCTCTGTTAAACTTTGCAGATGTTTTTGTTGATGGAGCATAGCACGAAACTCCTGACTCTCTTGGTCTTGCTTAGATGGAGGTGAACTTGCATCCTGTTCAGAGTGATCAATGTCCAATCGGTCCACCTGAACCCCCTGAAAGAAATAAATATAAACATTGGATTAAGAAATAACAAAGCATGATTAACTTAGTCACTTAAGCCAATCGTTGATCATATAAAGCATATCTATCTTTAGTTAACCACAAAACATTGGCGCATGCTCTCAAGAAAGCTCAGCAATTCTAAGAATGAGTGGCTGTGTGCAGTTTTGGATAGTCCAAAGAAACACAAAATTAGCTATTTTGGATTCCTAGATTGACAATATAGAGTTGAAGAACCTA
Source organism: Aethionema arabicum (assembly GCA_000411095.1). Classification (NCBI taxonomy): domain Eukaryota; kingdom Viridiplantae; phylum Streptophyta; class Magnoliopsida; order Brassicales; family Brassicaceae; genus Aethionema; species Aethionema arabicum. The sequence goes on from KE152635.1 coordinate 28,025, forward strand.
TGAGTCTATGACGACCAATTTAAATCTTTTCTTTCCTACCTCATCTTCTGAGAGATATCCATGAGGCACAAAAAAACCATCTTCACTTTCATCTTCATCATCAGCCTTTGAACATCCTTCTTCCAAACTTTCCTCTTCGTCATTTTCACAATCTGAGAGGCTTTCACCAGGTTGTTCCTATGAACAAAAATCACAGTATTACTTAATGACCTCTTTTAAAGCTTTTTGGGTAGTAGCGACATAATAATTTCTTAAAGGAAGTATCGACTCTAGGCTAGAATCCATTAAAGTTACCTCTTCCCATTCTTCGTCACTGTCAATGTCATAATCCAAGTCTGGATCCTTTTTCAGAGGATGGCGTGGTCCTACAACTTGACTGTACATGTTAACACAAGAACTTTCAGTCCCATTGCAAGCAAACTTACAGAATGTATATCAGAAAGTAGTGTTGCAATTCTAAGAGAATCAACAAAACGCTCTCTACAAATAAAATTAGCTACAATATTTGTTCAGTCAAATTTGAAATGCATAAACTTATGAAAACCACATATATGACATAAGCAATTGGGTAGTTGATTGAAGCACAATGCTAAGCCAGATATCATAAAAGTATGTTCTCCAGCTTTTATCAAATTGTAACTAGTCACATAGGTAGATAAGAATCACTTCATGATTTTGTAGAGAGAAATGTTGTGCAACAAAACTGACAAGAAAAAGCAGCCACAAACAAATTCATGGGGAAGAAAGGATGGAATTACTCGAGGCTTGACACAAAAAAATTCTAGGCATAAACCAATCAACCAAAAATCTGTATATTCTAAGCTAATCACTGAAAAGAAGGTTTTTTCATAAGAAGTACTAACCTTTGGCTGGGCCAGATACCATAAAAGGCTGGTCTGCAGCTTTTATCAAATTGTAACAACTGCCTGGTCCTGCGTGACTTTTTATGTTCAGATGATGAAGACACACCCCCAAAGAGCTTCTGTTCACACCCATCCTGTTGCTTCTCCACGTCAGGTTCACTGTCACATGTCAATCCCCTACTTGTCGAAAGTTTTAGAACTGGAAACAATTCCGTCTTAGGCTGCCTACGCATCCCCCAGTGTTTTTTTGAACTCGAGAGCAAATGACCCAACTGCTGCCAGGAAGCAAAGTGTGCCCTACAAAGATATTAATCAGAATACAGTCTCCAGAAGATCAAAAGAATATTAAATCCAGAGTCACTGTCATACCTGCGAAGATCATCAACTGTAGCTTCACAGGCTGTTGAAAAAGCATTGTCAATAGCCTGAATAACGGAAGCAGTTTCATCCTCATGTTTTGTACATGACAGACCCGGAGCTGCTACTTCACTGGAAGGACGTTTGGTTTGAGCCAATGACGATTCTTTGCTTCTTTTTAGAAACCGCTCCATAATTGAAGCCTGTTTCTGTACTTCTAGTTGCTTCTTTAGCTCAGCTTGTTCCTTCTCTCTACGCCTCAGCTCCCTCTCTGACTCATCTTGCTGTTTCTTTATCCGTTTTCTTGACTCGCACTCGTCCTTGTCTTTATTGTTTTCATCATTGAGCAGCTTCTGTTCTTTCTCCTGAGAATAATGGACAAAAATGCACAGTCAGGAATCAAAAATCAGATAACACATTTAGATGACCAAAAGAATAATGACAGCACGAGACAACATTCCATAAGATAACAAAGGAAAAGATTAGCTCACACGTTGCAATTTTTCTTTCAAAATTTGACGGTCCATTCTCTTCTTTTCTTTCTCAGCTTCAGTTCTATTTTTCTCTAATTGCTTAAGTAGCAGTTTCTCTTCTTGCTTCGCATCTTTCTCAGCCCTAAACGATCAATACAAAAAAATTGACTAACGATAAAACATGACATAAACATTTATTAAATACTAATCAAATACTCACATCTCTTTGCTGTTCTTCTGCAACATACTATCCATGAATGAGCGAATATCCACCTCACTCAATACTCTACCAAGCTTTTCTGCAGCTTTGCTCAGTTCAGATTTGCACAATTTTTCAGTCTCCAGTCTTTGTAACGCAGTTAACATAGCTGGCATTTAACATATGTGTAAGCATTCGCACCCTATAAATCATTGCTAAGAATCATCACTAAAAATCATTTACCTGAAACGGCTGCAATCCTTTCATGGATCTTCTTCCGGCAAGTCCGACGAACTTTTAGCAGTCCACGAACAGATTTGGGCATCATTTTTAGGTCTCTTGTCTATTACATCAAAGAACAATAGATCACCAGCATCAAATGCTATCACAACAGTATATCTAGAAACAAGTCATGATTCAAAGATAGAAAGCTCACTGAAGCCAAAAATCAATGTGATTATCGGATTGACAAAACAAGAAAACAAAAAGAACTAACTAGCTGCAGTAGAAATTAGACAGAATATACTCAAAGTGCTCCAAATAAGAGTAATGCCCAAAATATACTCGCAATGAATATCGAACATTGACATTAATCACAATGTATATCAACTAGCATCGACCAAAATAGAACAAAATATCACTTAGCTTCAAAGTGCTCAAATTGCATCGCCATTCATAAATACCAAAAGAACAATAACTAAGCAGTGAAGCGTATAATGAATTACCTCCCAGCACCATAGGCAAGATTCTGTATCATCCTCCAAAACATCGGCGTCAGTGTTGGGCACACCGTAACTCACTCTCTGACCCATGGAAACCACAGCGCTCTTCACGGCTGCTATTGTGATACTTTCCATCTTCTCCTTCAATTTCACAAAAATCTCATCCACGAGCTTCGACAACGGTAAGTTCATCTCCTCCATCAACAAAGCCACCATAGAGTTCACAGAGGAACAATCGCTAAACAGATCTGCTGTCTGAGTTTGACCCATCATTTCTCTAAAATACCCGAAAAGCCCTTCCATTTCCTGCTTCAGCGATGAAATCTGAGCCTCTTTCTCCTCAGGGCTTAGTTTCTCAATCGCGGCAGGTTCTCTCTTTCGCTTATGTGACCTCTTCGGTTGATCCGGAGAAACCATCTCCGGATTCTCAGCTTCCACGACCTTCGGAACCTTTTCCATCGCAAAACCCTAGAAATCCAAAAATCCCCAAATACAACAAAAAAAAAGACCCAAATGATGAACAAGATCTAGAACTACGGAGAAATCGAGAACGAAAATACAGAATCTCCCTCTAACTTCACAGATCAAATGTGGAAATTGGGGGATACTGTGAGATCTGATGAACAATAATGAGAAGATGAAAAAGGCTCGAACGGAGAGAAACGATTGAGTTGCCGCCAATGAAAAAGGGTCCCGACTCTTATTTTCTTAGAAAAACTCATTAATTTTGCCGCCAAGAATTGGACAAGTGGATCTGCCTCCAAATGACAAAAATGCAATTTCTACTGTTTGGCGCCAATTTCCCAAATCAAAGTTACTAACTTATTCCTAAGCACATTAACTTAAATGGGCCTTCTTTTTAGCCCATTACTAAAGAACAAGAATTATATATATATATATATATTTTATATATGAAAAATAAAGATAGCGAAATCAATTAAAAAAAATGCTTCATGATTTTACGGTCATTCAAAAAATTGATGTTTTTGCATTTTTTTACAATATGGTTTTATAATTTCTTAAAATCTTGTTTTCTTTTTTTTTATTTTTAAAGCAGGAATTTCTTATTTTTATTTATTTTATAAGAATTGTAGGTGATTACAAAGTAATATGCATACCCATTAATTCATGACCTTCAAAATTGCAATGATTTTTTTTTTTGTGTATATTGTCAATATATTACTTTAATTTTGGTGAAAATACTATTTTTATTTTTTTTAAACCGCGGTAAATATTACTATTAGAATTACTTAGATGAAATAGAACAATAGAAGGTGACGAAATTAGAATTACTAGAAAAATAAAATGTAAGACATAATCGGAGAAAAAAACAAGAGAGAGAATAAAAATTGAAAAAGACAAGAACAATAAGTAAGATAGAGATGTGAGACATCTTAAGACACAACAGAAGAAGAACAATTAGAAGATTCCGAAGATATTGGATGAGTGGAACACCATCAAATTCAAAACCCCTTCTTTCTTTCTATTTTTAGATTCCTTTTTTTCAATACTTGCTATTTTTTTTCTTTTTAATTATTATTTTTCAAATCTTTGTATCCACTCCATGCTCATTTCTAGATTTCACATATTTTATATTATTTTTTAATTGGCTTATTTTTTTAAGTGGACCTAGCTCCACATAAATCATGAGAGATCTATAAAATATATTTATTTATTTTATTTTTACTTTTTGCTACATTATAGCATAGAATTGAAACGGGTGAATCTAGATCAATACACGAGTACTTGAATGGAATATAAATAAAATATTAATTTAAATAAGCATTGGATCACAGTAGACTATCAATCTAGTGCTTTTATTTATCTACTACTACCTTTTGAGTATTTGATTTTCATTTTTTTAGCCAACTGTTCTATATTTAGAGCATATGTACTAGTCTTACTCTAACTTTAGTTTAACTATTATTAATTATCATAACAATAATAATAAAAAATAAAATTGGTCATCAATATTATAGTATACTAAACTACAACTTTTACATATAAAATATTTACAGATATTTTTTATAAAATGAGAAAGTTTTGGTTTATTGAATATGCATTTTTTTTATTAAACAATATACAATTATTAAAAGTTTTTACAAACAATACAATTTTTTTAATTTCTTTTTGTCACATATTAGATATAAATTTACTAATTTTTTTACAATTAAACTTTTCTTGCATAATATATATATAATCAAAAATAATAAAATATATGAATTTTTATATATATGTGTTTAGTATCTAAATTCCAAGAATACAAAAAAAAAGAATATATACAAATAAAATTATAAATAATAATGCAATGGATTCATATATAGAAATGTGTGTGTGAAATAGTGAAATGCGTGTTGATTTGGTCAAAGGAAAATCAGAGGTCCAAATTTAGGAAACTATTTGGTATTTGATAGCCACCAAATAACTTTAGAAGATACAAATAACAAGTGAAGAAGAAGACGAGGGAACATAGGAATAAAATAAAATAATAAATATATACATAGCATAGGTATGTTAATTAACATTAAGATGAGAGACCAATATATATTAATATATAAAATAAAAACTTTGTCATATTCTGTGGCTTTCCCATGTGCCGAATCTATTCAGTTGCTCTTATCACTTTGAACGTCACTTTTAATCCATAAAGTTTATATATCTTACCATTTATTTTATTTTTATTGGACCAAATATGCGTATATGTTCAAATAAATCCCAACAAAAGGATTGGTGTACCAAGACTTTTTTTCATACAAAATATTTTATTAACTTCTTCTTCTTTTTTGATGAATTGCATAATATATTACACTTCTATTACATTTCAAAATTATATATATATATATATAATTATAATAGAATGTATTGAATTTTCGTTCGTAAAAATCAATTTGAAAAAGAATAATTCAACCCACGGAAGAAAAATATATTTATTTTATTGAGTTGTGATTGCAAACCTATATCTCGTATATCAAACAATTAAGATATTAAAAATCGTTAAACTCTAGATACAAATATATGGGAATTTAATTGTAAATTACACAAAATATATCAAAATAATGTCATATATTAAATTTAATTTTTTGTGAATAATATCACACAATATATTGTGTAACACTATTCACAACACTAAAATATTTTTTTTGTTATCTAATAACATATTTAAACTAGTGTTTATTAATTAATTTTATATCTTTTATTTCTAATAATGTAAAACTTTGATTGTAACTAGCTCGATTTTAATAATTTTTAACTCATTTCAAAAATTATAATAAATATTTTTCTTCAGTATTATAGTTTGAAAAATAAAATCTAACACCAAAACAATAAATTTAGTATAATTTTTACACAAAACATAATGTTTATCATTGGAGATGTCGTAACATATAAACATAACAAAATTCGTTAATTAATACAAATGATATAACTACAAGTTTTTATATGAAAAAAGAGAGAGACAAGTGGCAGATAAACTAGTAAAAAGAAGTAGAAGAAAACTAGTAGTTAACGTAAGTCTTTTAAAAGAAAGACAAGTGGCGGACATTAAATCTTGTCTCCGACCATTTATTTCATTTATCTTTCTCTCCTATAGCACAAAATTTACTAGTGGTTCATTGAGTCATGGACCAACCCTCTTTTATTTTATTTTTAATAATCTTTATCAACATTTGTAATGAATTACAACATGATAATATCCACTTATATAGAATAATATAAATAAGACGTAAGTAACATACGACATGAACAAATTTTTGTATCTATAGTCCTAGATAATCCTATGTTCATAAAGGTATATAAAACGAATATAAAGTTATTTGACTTTTGATTAAATAAAATAAACAATGAACAGAAAGAAAAAAAAAGATATGAAAAGTATACGTAAAATCACTAAAATGTTGAAAAAGAATATCTAATATGAATTAATTTTTCATTTAAACTTATCTGATCTAGTTTTTACGTGTCTAGAGATAAGTATTAAAATATTAAAATATGCATTTAAATTGGAATACATATATATATATATATATTAATTGATCGTAAAATAACCCAACCTAAATAATATTGTTACAAATATGAGTCGAGGACATGTATATTTCATGTATCTTATAAAATTTTATGAATATTTTTTGTATTGATTTTAACGTTTTTAAACGATGTCAAAAGAAGAAAATTCATACATAAAACAAGAACACCATGGTTTTTTTTTTTTTAACTTCACAAGAAAACAATTCTAAAATATAAAAAGGTATTTTTTTCAAATAATATGAACATATATACACTACATAATTAGAAACTTTCTTAAGCAAAAATCTATTATTTAAATACATTTTTAATACCGAATAAACTATCAATATCATACTTGATCAAGTAACCCTTAATTGTTAAGGTAAGGTTATAATTTACCTCTAAAACTGGGAATTTTTTGGTGTAAGTGGCAAACGTACTGATGCAACTTATCCATATAGCAATTATCGTCATAGATGGATAAATATGTTTATCTCAATTAATTATACCATATATTACACCAAATAAATAATATCCTTTAAATAACCATTAGCTTTAAATAATTATTATAATGGAAAAATAACATTTTTTAGACATTATTTAATTGACTTTTTAATAATATTTCTATGTTTCACAAAATATATATACATCTTGAGTTAGTAATATATGATAACTTTTCATAATATCCTCATATAGTTGTAATTAATAAATAAATTATATAGATATATCAATCATTTTAAATGTCTCATTAGCACCTAAAAAAACTAAGAAACTAGTTAAAGTATAACAGAAAAAAAATATAACTAAACCTTTATATTTTCATCCATATCTATTATGTGAGTTGTTAATGATTAATCAAAATTAATAAACTTTAATATTAAAATACTATATAACAAAATTGATCAATTGTTTAATCTGATCTAAGTAAACAAAACTTAAGATAATTGATACAAACAAAAGCAAATCAAAATATGATGTAAATCATTTAAAAAAACTAATGTCAAAACTGAAACCAAAATAAACGGATAACAACTTTAAGCTTCTGTACTAAACTATACATATTATATTACGTTTAAATTTAGAGAAATGAATTAATTAAATAACCCAAATATTAATTAATTAGTGGCTAGCAAGTGGGATGAGATACATAATTTTGGAATATTATCAAATATGAATTAAGAGTGGTGCGTTTGGAATCACCACAAGGAGAACAAAATGAAATAAATAAAATAAAATAAAAATAAAAAATGAAATTAATAAGAAGACAACATGTGATGTACGTAGAATCAGTTTAAGATTCTGGTACATTATAAAAGATTGTGGTGATGATTTCACTGACACAAGTTTTTATATTCAAAAACCCTTGTCTCAAAAACATTATATATAGAGACACACATGAGCAAAGGGCTTGATCACAACAACACTCACAATTACACAAAGTAACTTAGAAAAATTTCAAAAATGTATTCATCTTTGAGTGCTAGAGATCCTTTGGTTGTTGGGAGAGTCGTAGGAGATGTTCTTGATCCTTTCACAAGATCAATTTCTTTAAGGGTTACTTATGGTCAAAGAGAAGTAACCAACGGTTGTGATCTTAGGCCTTCTCAAGTTCTTAACAAACCAAGGGTTGAGATTGGTGGAGAAGATCTCAGAAACTTCTACACTTTGGTTCTTTTTCTTTTACTCTCTTTCCTTTTTTGTTATTATAATTTTTTGATTTTATACATATATTGTATAGCTTAATGTTCTTTTTTTCTTCATTTTAATACTCATTTTGAAAGTACAAAACCCTGTTTGTCGTTTTGGTCAAACATTTTAACCCAAAAATAAAAATTAACTAATGTAAGTAAAGTGTCTTCGTTCGTTAAACAATTGTTAAGAAAATTTGGGGATTTTCTATAAATTGATTTAAATTTTCAAATGATTTAGTCCCCAATTTCTTGGATACTTGTTTTGTTGTTTTAGTAATAATTGTATAGAATCAAGTTTCTGTTTCAGTATTCGTTATGTTTTTTTTTCTGTTGACGTTGCTTTAAAAGAAATAAAAGTGACAAAAATATCTGGAGGAATATACATAAATAAAAATAGATAAAAATTTTTATGATGAGGTAAATAAAAATATCTTTGTTAAAATATAAAAATAAATTAAAATATCTTTGGTGAATATGTATATATATATGATTGGTGTCTGCATAAAGATATTAAGAATAATAATCAAATAAGTCGGTTGAATCTTGATATTAAGAATAATAATTAAAGTAGTACATATATATGTTTACTTTTTTGTTAATTTGATAATCTTATATGTTTAATAATATAATGTATAATATTATTTGATGGGTTAAAATGAAGGTTATGGTGGATCCAGATGTGCCAAGTCCTAGCAACCCTCATCTCCGAGAATATCTCCACTGGTTTGTACCACAATGATCTCTTCTTTTTAATTTATCATTTTATTTTTCTTAAAACATTTAAATCATATAATTGGTTGTATATTGGTTACAATTTGAAATTTATAAAGTCAATATTAATAAAAGGGGTAGGGGTAGGGGTATTTTTACATATATATAGCAATTTTTCACTTTTTAAATATACCCTATATATATA
>KE152635.1:43417-67624 GCA_000411095.1 Aethionema arabicum
CATGGCTAATAAGCATTTCCTTCTCTAGAGGCAAGGAATTCATGACACGTGGAAAATAAGGCTAACTTAATTTACATGGATAAAATACTAATTAAAAATTACCAATAAAATGTCTAAGAAAAAAAATGCTTCATTTTAATTTTTTTTAATCTAAAACAGAATTTATATTTTTTAATTATTTTCTTTACAAGAAATAAAAAATTAATTTTCGTAGAAAAAAAAAAATTAAATGTAAGATATAAAAATAAAAAGAAGGAGATAAAATTTGAATGGTGCGCAGAAAAACACGGTTTAAATTATATAGTCAAAAACACGAATTGTCGACTGTCAAAATAGTCAAGTAGAGTAATTTACTTGGTAATTTCGTATACATAAAAAAACTTAATTTATTCTCTTTATATATAATTATGAAAGACAAAATATATACGATATAATAAGAAAAAGTAAGTATGAAGACATTATCGAACGTTGTTCATATTGTAACTTGTATTCTTCTGCTTCTTTTTTTACTTATAAGTATGGGAAAATGTGAGATGCTTCGGCCTCCGGTTAGGTCACGTATCGATGCACCACCTTCAAACTCACCTAGAGGTAAAGGACCCTAGCGATGTTGGTCCAATAATTAAATAAATGTTGTTGCCTTAATTATTTTATAAATGTATATATATATGCTCACTATAATAAATATATCTGCAGTCTTTCATGTACATAGATTATTTAATTAATGTATAATTTATGGTTCTTCTTTATTGTTTATTATGCATATTTAATTGATTCGAATTAGTCTATGATCTTTTAAAATTATTATGGAAACAATGGTTAATTTTCTATGACTATAGACGTTGATTTTCGTCATTTTATATCATATACTTCAACTCTATATGATATTATGTTTAAGTCCAATAAAAAAATGTATTAAAAAACATAATATTTATTTGACCCAGACTTATCCTTCGTTTCCGATTCTTTATCCCAATAAATTCAAGAAAATATTTTAAATTGTTAAATTGAAGAAAATGGATTTCATTATTAATATTATAATATCTATAAGTCAAATGTAACAAAATAACATAAAACTAAACCATTACTTCCAAAATATAGCACTTTAAAAATTGCAAATTGTTTTGGAAAATTTGCAAAAATACACTTTTAATGAGAAATTTGCAAAACTACACAAATTCTCCACTGTATATATATATACAACGATGTTGAAATATAAAAGATACAAGGAGAAATAGAAAAAAGAGAAAAAATGGAATCAAAGACATCAAGCATTGTTCTTCTTCTTTTACTAACTCTTTGTCTCTCATCTAAAATTGGAGTCGTTGTTGCTAGCCGCAGAGTTGGTCAGTAGTACTTAGCCTTATTTCGTTATATATTCTCAAAATTTGCTCAAACTATTACTAAAATATGTTCGGTCCATATATATCATATGATTAATTAATTATTGGATATCTAATATTGAAATAATTGGTACTTAATTTTAATTGGTTATATATAGAGAGACCTATTACTGGGAGCATTTCAACTCCACCGTCTGAAACTTGCGGAGCTCAAAGACTCGGAGGACCACAACCTGCACGAGTTCCATGTCCACGTCCACGACCGCGGCCACAGCCACGTGGCTAACCCACCACGAACCCTTGAAAAATAAAATATCACCTTGAATAATCATAGGGTCTTGGTTTCATTTTTATGTCAAATTATACCTTTTTTTTTTCTTTTAATATAATTTTTTTTTTGGTAAACTTATTTTGTTGTTATGTTATCAGTTTTGACTTTTGATTCGATATAGACAAATAACAATGTTATGTATTATATTGAATGAATTAAACCAATAATATTACTAAAAAAAATTATTTTATATCTACGTATATATATGTATATTATTATATATATATATATACACTCCTCTCTTTCACTTTTAAATGAATTTTAAGAAATAAATTTTTGCTTCAAGATAAATGAAGTTTTCACTCTTTTGGAGAAAAAAATACTACTAATTCCCTTTTTATCCTTATCTTCTACCTGTTTAATTTTGGTCAAAATGCTTAAACAAATAGAAGTTAAGGTTATAATTGGTCATGTGTTTTTTTTACTTATTGTGCAAAATCTTTAAAATTATTTTAAAGTGAAATAGAGGAGTAGTAAATTATTTTTCGTCAGAATTTGAAGTATTTATAATTTTACTTATTATTAGTTAAAAAATGTTCATTGTACAATCCACTTTGATATATGATTTGGTATTAATTAATTTATTTATAAGTTAATTCTTAAAATAATATAATAACAAAAAATTAATAATTCTTGCATCCACACTAAAGTTTTTATCTGGTTTCATTTGAGTACCCCAGCTATATATAATTATAATTTTATAAATTGGTAAACGTTTTGTACGTATATTATAAAATCTAACCTCTATTCATACCTTTAATTGATAATATATATAGTCAAATTAACTTTTATACTGCGATTTATATGACCCTAACATTATATTATAATTTAAAACATAACTTTTGACTCAACATTATACATTTTTTTCCTCTCCAATTCTTACGAACATTATATTTTTAGAAATCAATTTTAACATGATTATTTGATTTTTTACATAAATTACTGGATATTTATATGGAATATATTAGTTCGTGAATTTATTAATATTTTTTAAAACATCATCTATTTATAAGAAATGACATGTATTATTCGATCTGAATCCGAAATCTTGTATATCTTTTTTGAACTTGTCAAAGAAGATTAAAAAATACTTTGCCAACAAATTCGATCATCATAAATAGTGACACAAATATTAAAGTATAAAAAGTCAACCTTTGAAAAATAAATGAAAAAATATATTAATACGTATCTGTCGGTCGCTTATGAATGTTATTTTGAGCTTAATATGAAATTGGCAAAAAAAGTCGTACTTTCTTGGATATCAAGATTTGTAATTATTCAATTATTTCAAAAGGAATCTTTCAATTGACACATAAACCGTCCCCATTTGTTGCTACCTAAACAAAAAAATTAAACATGTTTTTAAAAGATATTAATATTTAATTGAATATTAAAAAACATAATTAAGTAAACATAGTATAAGGCCCGTTCTGAGCCAAAGCCTCATGAAAACATGAGTTTTGACCTCTAAAATTTAGAGATTCCAAATATATAATTTTAAGTTTTGGATTTACGTATTTTTATACTCCCTCATTATCAAATTATAATCATTTTTTGTTTGAATACACACTTTATAATAAAATTTAAAAAATTACGAATTCATTCTTAATCATTTAAACATCTTTTTCTCTAATCAATTTTATTTTTTCTCTTAATGATAAGGGCCAAATTTATCAAAAATCCAAAAAATACAAGAAAATTGAAAACTACTTATAATATGAGGAAAAAACCTAAAACTCCTTATACAAAAAACGGAGAAAATATTAGTTGAGAGAACTTTAAATAAAAAATTGTTTTAATTTAGTGGTTTATGTAAACAAAATAAAAAAATTCCTTGTAGAGGTCTTTGATTTTTTTAAACGTTTTAGAGGTCAAATCTTGGTAATTACATAATTTTTTTATCTTTACAATTTTTTTTAATCGGTCCTAATTTTTTATTCTAAGGACCGGCCTGATCACTATATATAGACATGATTAGGAAGAGACTTTAGATGAATAAGCATTGACTAATAATGGCTTCGAAGACTTCAAGATTTGGTATTGCTCTTCTTCTTATTCTCTTCTTCACTCTCTCTTCTCAAGTTTGTGTAGTCGAATCTACAAGCCGCAAACTCGGTAATTTATATTTCTAATATTTGATTAATTTATTTGAGATTAAGAATAAAGATAGTTATTTATATAAATGGAGCTTAGACAGATTTATTTGATGTAATTATAATATAAGAATTCTGAATTGAAATTTGAAGCAGCAACGAGAGGAGCACCAATCGTGTGGACACCTTCCTCGAAATCATGTGGAGCTTCACCTGCGTCGTACCGGAAAAAACGCCGTCCATGTAGACGCCCTCCAAAAACTACTCCTGCTTCTGTTGATTCTCCTTGATATATCTATATATAATTATATAAATAACTTAATTATGATCTTTTATTTGTGTTTGTGTGTAAAAAGTGTAACGAAGATTAAATATGTGGAATAAGTTATCTTATATTATAATGTTTAATATTTCTTGGTTTATTTTAAATGACTACATTTTATTTCGTGAAATGTTAATTTAATATTTTACTTACAATAACCTTTTGAAAAATATAATAATACAAAATTTCAATTTTTTAAAATATAATAATATGAAATTATAATTTTTAAAATTTTATTTGTACCAACTCAATTATTATAGGCATTAAAACTTTGTCAAAGACTCACATTACATATTACATAACGTTAGATTTTATTCTACAGTTTTGATCCAGTGTTTCGCGCCCCACTTGTAGAGTTCTCATCTAAACCAATCCAATAAAGAACCTCTTTTAAAATAATCTCTCGCTTATCACCGTACACGTGTCCATCTAATCCCCGCCTAATTATCTCCTCTCCTAACCTAACGGCGGCTTCAACAGTCTCCGCCGCACTTTCATGAGCAGAGTCCACAACTCCCATCTTCAAACCTTCACTCGCCGTCACTTTCGCCGCCGTCAGCATCACATCTCGTCTCGCAGCTGGAGAATCAATTTTCATCCGAATCAACGCCATAAACCACGGCGGTACTCGGAGTTCAATATCTAACTCACTCATATACAAAAATCCCCTATCGCGACGCATCAATATATAATCATGACTCATCGCCAAAATAAATCCTGCAGCAGAAGCATGACCTGTAACAGCAGCAATAGTCGGCATAGGAAGAGAAATAAGATCAACGACTAGAGATCGAAGCTTTGCTTTCATAACAATTGAAAGAGAAAAATCCGATTCAGCGAGCTTAAGATCATAGCCATTGGAGAAAAATTTTCCTTCAGCTGTGGTGATAAGTATCGATCGAGAAGAAGACGGATCAGAACGGACTCGAGCAACGGCAGATCGGATATCGTCGAGTAGCGTAGGGTTCAGACGATGTTCGCCGTTACCGGTAAGCGTCAACAAGAAAACTCGACCACGCTTCTCTAACGTACACATCTCTAACCTAACCTGAACCAGCGCAATGTAGTCAACAAAAAATGTGACAAAAAAAACTACTATATGATTGGTTTCCTCACAATGTGACGTCGTTTTATTCTATTTTTTTTTCCCGTAAACAGTAATATGAATCGTGAGTAAGGTAAAGTGATGCACAAAAAAAAAAAAACAAGAATTAATCTCAAGATTTGGTGGTAGGTTCGTCTTGTTCGTCAGCTTCAGCATCTTCAATTTCGCTTGCTAACTTTACCAGATCTTCTACTAATATTTTACCATCTGTTTATTTTACAGAAAAAGAAAACAAAGAAACTTTCATCAGAGATTGAGATGCTCATAAACTAAGGATTGAGATGGTGACGGATATGGAGTTTGACCTTTATCTTTGGCGAGATTCTGGATAAGTTCTTGAATGCCTTCTTTGCCTAATGTATCCTTCAGGTACATTGCAGCTGATGCTACCTCATCTAGACTTACTTTTCCATCGTAATCTCTGTTAAAATACACAAAACATTGAGTTATGTTTGCTTTTGAGGTTATAATCGTGTAAGATTTTATATGTGATTTAGATAGACCTGTCCAAGAGACGCCAGCGGTTACCGATCTTGTTATCGACATCATCGATTTCCTTCTCGAGTTTTTGGAGCATAGTTTCCACCTAAAGAGAGAAGAGAATGAGGAGAAAGATGACATAAGAAAAAGATCTACAGAGAAAAGAATTGTTTACTCTGTCCAACAATGCAGAAGAAGTTTTATCGGCTATGGCTTTCTGAGCACTTCGGTCACTATCTTCACGAGCTGCTAAATATGCTTTCCTAGCTGCTTCTTCATCATCTGTACCGCCTTTCTCTACCATGCTGTTGTATAAGTCTACCTGTACACAAACAAGATATGTTTTTTTTCAGAAAAATCTAGAATTTAGTGAAGAGAAACGATTTTAAGCGGATTTATACCTCTTTTTTAACTAGTTTCAGGAACTCTTCACGCTCCATGCTAACAGACTGGGGATCAAGTTCAAGAAACGAGAAGCATTAACGAGATCGCAGACTGTTAAACTCTGAAAGTAAACTAATGGGAGTCTGGTGCTGGTTCCTTACAGATGCGGAAGCTAAGACTGCCATTGCACGGCTGAGCTCACAGAGCTGCTCATGTTTCTCTAATGTTTTTGCTTTCGCTTGTTCATTAGCATCTTTAGCTGTAGAAGCCATCATCTCATCCAAAGCTACATCTTTTTGGCTTGAAGCGGACTCTTTCATCTTAGCCATTTCCTCCTCTTCTTCTTCTTCCTCCTCCTACATTCAATTCAATTACAAGTAAGAAACTAGATTCCTGATAATATCTCACAAAGTTTATGCATATCAGAGAAGCAGCCATGATTGGCTGGAAAGAGCAAAACCTTGATTAATTCTTCTTGCATTTCTAGGTATTCTAGTTTCCTCTTTCTTTCAGATACAGAATCTTCTGATGAAAGAGCTGTAACTCCTACAGTGTCCACAACCTCATCTGGCAGCGAGGAGAGAGTAGCTTGAACAGCCTCTTCTGGCTTGAGTTTCCCACCCGTTGAGAAAGCTCTGCCAATATACACAGTGTGCGGCAATGTCATTTCTAGTTCTGCTGCACATATATCTACAGAGTTGCGTGAAAAGCTTACCTCGAGAGAATTAAGAGCGATGATGGTACTGAATGGTTAAGGGACAAATCCAGCCAGTCAGCTAACTGCAATAAGAGGTTTAATAGATCAGCAGTCTCCTATTTCACAAAGAGTATGATTTATTCTGCAATTTTTATCGAGCAATAATAACCTGTTCTCTCATTTCTTCAACAGAACCTAATTGAAGCATTCCTCTGTATCTGCAAGCTTGGCGTAGTTCAGTTTCTGAAAGAGACTCAATACCTTCAGCCTTGATCAACTTATCATCTTTTTTAATTCTACAAAGTCCAAAGATGATAATAAATTTAGATGATTGTATTTATATATGCGTCTTGTAGAGTAAATTGTATGACGACATGAGACAAGAAATACGGCAATACGAGCATTATTGAACTTACTCCTGTAATCTTTTCCGGAGCATATAACGTAAATATGCGTCAGTTCCAAATGGACTAATGCCCATGTACTTGCACATATTTACCAAACGGGACCTGCATTCAAGAAGATAGCATAAACAAAACCAAAACAGAAGCAGTATTATTACGGATATTTTGAGGAGAGTGTTGTAACCTGTTAATGTTATCCAATGTAAGCTCGTCATTGAATAGCTTTGCAAAGCCCAAAATTTCATCATTTGAAACACCGACTCCTCTTCTGACCTGTAGAGTTAATACCGAAGCTATCAAATCCATCCTAAGGAAAACACAAGGGGGTCAATTGTGTAAAATAACAAGAAAAGCAAACCTTGTTCATAAATCCATCAAGATCTTCTGCAGTCTTTTTAATTTCTCCACTGCGTGAGGTTTGGACTTCCTTTGCCATTTCTTTAACAGTGTCTTGGAGAAACTTAGCGTACTCCATTCTTGCATTCAGCCTTCTTTTTAGCTCTTCCTGCAAAAGAAAATTCCAAGAACTTAGCAGTTCAATTGTAGTTTAAAAAACTGAGGCAAATTTTGCATTGCTCTTAATACAAAATCACTATCGAAATCAGATTCAACAATACCTCTTCTTTCATCTTGTCCTGGAAAGTTGATGGCAGCATGTTTGGAAACAGCTTAAGAAATACTGGTAGCAAAAACTCCATAAATGGGACAATAATGAAAACTGCAACCGGGACTAATCGAAAAATGTCGGCAGTTGTTCGTGTAAGTTGCTGTCTTTCCCTCCTAGAGAGACCTTTTCCATTAGCAAGTTTAACAAGTAGCCTTACACTAATCCTGACATCAGCCCAGAGCAACTTTGTACCCAACCAGTAGTGTTGTAGGGTAGACTTGAATTCATCTTTCCAATGGCGAAGCTTCTTTGCCCAATCTTCTCTGCAGAATATATTATATGTTGAGTAACTAAACATGACATCAAATAGCTCAAAGCTAAAACAAAAAGCTGCAGCCTGACCTGCTCATTGATGCAATAGCTCTCAAAGCAGGACCTATTCCCAAAAGAAACGACCGCGCACGTTCCATAATGGATATATCAGATTTTTGGGACTCTTCCAATTTCTTCGCTTTAGCTTTAGCTTTAGCCAAACTTAGTCCCTCAACTGCTTCGTCACACTCTTCAGGAGAAGCTTCTTTAGATTGTGAAGTAAGCTTTTCTCCCTCTTTATTAGGGTCTTTTCCTAATTCAGGCTTGCTGGCTGTTGCCACAGAAGAGCACATAGACTGTAGAACACATCTATACCCCATCACGGGGTGAGAGAACTCTAATCTTCCAACTCCATGACAAAAACTTGGAGACTGATGTAATCTACTTCTATGGAACCCCACCAATAAGGAGATCGATTCTTTATTATTGTAAATAGAAACCACTTCCCCATCTTTGAAATCAGATTTCCCAGATATGCATCTTGAATCCGAACTCACACCCCTAACACTCCCATATCCCCACTGTCCTTGTCGCTCGATGCTTGAAAGACATTGGATTGAGTGCAAATGTTCATTTAGGGATTGGAAAAGGTACTTCCTCCTTCGGAGAAGCGCTCTTGAAGCCATTGTTGTCACGTTTAGCTCTATACAATTTAACCAGCTACATACCAGGAAAGCGAAATTCTATAGCAGTCTGCACAGTGATTGTATAAAGGATATGTTATTAGTCCGTTCAGATATATCACCAAAATCCCACAAGAATCTCTGCTCTGAACCATTGAAAACCACAAGAAAATTCGATTGCGAGACTGATAGATCATTTGCAAAAGCCACAAAACGGATAATTCAGAATTTCAAATAGGTCAGAGAGAAAATCTAAACCAAAAAAATTCGATCAAGCCACGAGCACCAAGATAAACACGGTAACCTAAAACATATGTAGAGCGTTTCTCTCCGCATTCGATACACTACCTAAAGCATTCATAGATACAGCTAGAATCTGGTAAAACGAAAATTTAGCATCAAATGAAAAGTGAAAAATCGATTGCGAGGAAGAGTAAGATAATACACAAAACCAAAAAATTAATCCAAATGTTGAAATGGAGCTCATAACTTCCCACTTACATCTACAAGGAAGATCGATCAAACGTGTATGATAATCGAAATAAGTTCGAGAAAAAGCGTCAAACGAATCAATAGTGAAGCCTAGAAGACGGACTCAAACGTGTTTCTGCTGATTTTGACCGTTTTTTCCCGGGTCGGGTCATAAAAATACCCTCCTCCGTATCAAAACCCGGATCTCTTAATGAATATTCTATTGCATAGTAAAATTGGATAAGGTAATTTCACAAATAGCCTTTGATTTTTGTTATATTCTCAAAATCAAAGATTAAATTTTGTTAAATTATTCTCAAAGATCTACACAAGACCTTTTATTTTGGTCGGAGAAGAGAAGATCGATACAAGTTACACTTACTAAGGTGTAAAATCATTCACTCTTTAGCAACCTGAACTACTTGTTTACCAATATTTTTGCCGGAAAACAATCCGACAAGGGCTGCCGGAGCAGACTTCAGATCTTCAGCTATGTCTTCGATGTATACAATTTTCCCTTCCTTGTAATAGCCTGTGACATGTTCAAGAAACTGAGGGAAAATATGGAGGTAATCACTCTGCAAGAACCCTTCTATTCTTAAACGTTTGGGGATTGCGTTGTATAAGTTGTTGATTCCTTGGGAGCTTGAGAGGCTCTGCAACGAGACCATTCCACAGAGAGCGATTCTTCCACGAACCTTCATGTTAAGGAGTGCTGCATCAAGCATTGATCCACCAACATTGTCGAAGTAAATGTTGATTCCTTCAGGGAAACACCTGTTGTAAGATTTAAAGACTTTTAAACTCATGTTTTTACAAGTTATGTTATGCATAAGTATGATAAAAGTCCTGATTTTGGAATGTGTTTACCTCTTTAAAGTAACATTAAGGTCAGGTTCTTCCTTGTAGTTAAAAGCTTCATCAAACCCAAGCTTGTTTTTCAGAAGATCAACCTGATATATGTCCACTTAAAGTTACATGTCTATATCATTATATGATGAAAAAGTGACTTTAAACAGTTTCTGAGACCTTTTGTTTGCTACCAGCGCTCCCAACGACATAGCAACCGTGCAACTTAGCTAGCTGACCAACAAGTTGTCCTACTGCACCAGAAGCTGCAGAGACAAAAACACTTTCCCCTTTCTTTGGAGAACAGATCTCATAAAACCCTGCATATGCTGTAAATCCAGGCATCCCTGCATACAATGATGGAAACCAAAATTATCCATGAACAAATCAGCAAACTAGGCAATGTCAATTGTGGTTCAAACTTCAAACCATTAAGATCAATACAAAAGAGTGATTTCTCTTTCAAGATAAAAGAGGGGCAGTACCAAGAAGTCCTAGATGATAAGAAAGTGGGATGTTATCGTCTAACTGAACTTTCCTCAACTGCAGAGCATTTGAATTAGGAAGTAAACTGTATTCTTCCCAGCCAGTTATCCCAGAGATTATATCACCAGGCTTGTAATCTACGACATCAGAATCCACCACTCTTGCTAAACCGAAACCTTCAATACGCTGCAATCAACATAAGAAACCTATCAGTCACTTTAGCTGTTTATTGATACAACATTATAGCAGATAGAAACAGACATCAAAGAACGTAATCAGCTCTCATTTTCATGATCCAAGAAAAGAAGAAGAATCTAAGCAATGCACTCTCGTATTTTGATAAATTCACCAATTCCGTCAAAACGACAAAACGTCGAACACATGGTCTGCAAAATCTCCCCATTGCAGGAAATTCAAGAAGAGCAACGCGAAACCGCAAAAAGGAACAATCACAGATTCAAATGCCATCAAAACAAAATTCAAAATTAGGATAAAATCGAGGGGTGTAAATAATGTAACATACTTGACCAGGGACAAAAGGCGGGAGGTAGGAACCAGGAAAGTCGCGCATACGACCTCTCATGTAAGGATCGCAAGACAAGTAAAGATTCTTAACGAGAAAACAAGACGATCCTTTTGGTACCCTAAGCTCAATCATCTTCCCCAATTTCAATTCCATATCTGTTTCAGTAGGAATACCATCTACATAGTTCTTCAAAATCACCTGCTTATTCTCCACCTCTGCAACTTCATTCATTTTTCCTGTAATTTTGAATTCGGAAGCTGTGAATGTAGTAGCAGAGAAGATGGAGTCGCATCACGCAATAGAGAGGATGAGGAATTTGGTAAGACGAGTGTTTCTCGTTGTGGAGCGTGTAGGTTTATTCGTATCATTAAATGCACCATTATTCACAAATTTATTTATTATTTTTAATAAAAAGGAAAGAATCAATTACAATTTTTTTTTTACCGAATCAATTACAATTTATTTACAAGTATTATTTATTTATTTATGTACAAACAATTTTTTTGGAACTAATTTAGAAATAAATTGTTTAGAGACAGCCATTGGGTGAAACCAAACCGAGTTGGAGACCGGAGACATTGATGCAAGAAGATTTGGCCGGTTTAGCGTAATACGTGAGATTAATTGACTGCATTCGAAACTGAGTGCAGGGGAATCTCTCGGTGCAGTCCATTTTTATCGCAACCTTTGTCGCCGATGTTCCTATGATTCCACTGTATATTACATCGTTTATTCTTATTCCCGCTTCCTATTTCATTTCAAATTTTAAATCATCATATTTTATAATTTTTTTAAAAATAAAACAATAGACTTAACTATATAAATAGTTGGATACATATATAATTAGAAAATAGTTTTTATGGAGAAAAAAAGGAAAATAGTTTCATATTAGTTATTGCTTTACTCTATCAATTTTTTCTTTTCAAATTAATGTGAGTTATTAATTTTTTTCTTACAAACAAAAAATTATCTATAACAAACAAAAAAACTTATCCGTGTAATTTATTATTTTTTGCTTGTAAAAAGGTTTAATACTATATGATCTATAATTTTCTAAGGTCAGAAAAAATATATATTTGTATATTTATATATTTTTAGCGATAATTTTGTAATAATCTCTGATTTAGTTTTTTTTTTTTTTTGATAAATACCTCTGATTTAGTTGTGTGAAAAAAAAGTTATAATTTTTTTTTAACTCGTAAAAAAAAAGAAAAAAAGGTTATTACTTTATAGTTGTAATTATATAAAATAATATATATAATATTATATTAATACNAATATTATATTAATACCTATAAAACGTATTAATATATAATATTAATTAATATTATAAAGTAATTTAGAAAAAAAAGAAAGAATTAAATTACCTGATCATATGGGCAATAATTATCACCAGGACAATAATTCTGGTCAACGAGAATAGGATACGAAACGTTGACCATAACAGCTTGTAAGAACCGAACCCTCTGAACGAATCCGTTGCTTTGACGTGGCCACGACTTAATCCTCAAACCATTATCTGTCTTTATAAACACTGCTTTCTTCACTGTAACATTTTCCACACCTTGTTCCTCTTTATCTTTTGCTAAGCTCCCTATGCTAATACCGTGTCCTGGTCCGCACCTGATTCCATCCACCATTAAATTCTTTGTACCCGGTCCAATCGATATACAATCGTCACCGGTTTGTATTGTCACGTTTCGGACTTCAATATCGGTCGATAATTGAATATGAATACCATCTGTGTTTGGACTTTGTTCTGGTGCTATGATTTTAATTTCTTCGATTTTTACGTTCTTGCAACGGTTTATTGCAATGTGGAATAATTGAGGGTTTAATGATAATACTCCTTTGATTTTTACGTTGTTTGAATCTGTGAATCTAAGTGTCTGCGTATAATATATAGTTTTGTTACCATGACAATATAATATATATATATGTATATGTTTATGGATTAAATAGATAAGACAGAAGTGTACATACCATATAATAATATATGGTCGAAAATTTATCAATAATTGACAAATGGACCAATTTTCAACTAAAATTATATTAAAAAAATGGTCAAAAATGTTATTGACAAATTTCCGACCAAAATTGTATAGTTGTAAAAAAATGGTCGAAATTATAAACCAAATTTGTATAGTGGTGAAAAAAAATGATCAAAAATTATATTGACCAATATTTTTCAACCAAAATTGTATAGTGGTAAAAAAATGGTCGAAAATTATATCTACTAATTTTCGACCAAAATTGTATAGTCATAAAAAATGGTAAAAAAATTATATCGATTCTAGAGTTTATTATACTATTGGATTGATCAGAAATACTAGTTAGTATATACGTGAACAATTTTTTATAAAAAAATATAAATTCATTATATAAAACTTTAGTATAAAAATGTATAGTAGTTTTCTTACCGTTGCACCTTCAGGGCAGATCTGTTTATTAGCTTTACAAGTCCATAAAGTATCACCTTTAGCATCAAAAGAACCTCCATTAATGGTAACATTATGAACATTATTAAAACTAATCCAATCTTCAAATTTCCCAAGTAACATATAATCTTTTGGACCGACCAACGTTCCATCAATTCTTAGTGTAATCTCTTTACTTTTACAATTTTTTCCTTCAAATCTCAGCCCTCGACCAATCAAATACCGACCTTTCGGCACGTAAATCACCGCCACGTCAGCCACTCGGCACGCATTGGCCCACGCGTCCGAAAAGGCTGACGTGGAGTCTACGGTACCCTTAGGGTTTGCACCAAAAGTTAAAACGTTAAGACTTGTTCTTGCGTGGAACTGACCAAAGAGTGACGTTATAAGAATGATTATGATTAAAATTATTAGAGAAAACTTCATATTTTTTTTGTGTTTGTTTTATATTAATTGAATTTATGATTGTTTAGGTTTTGTTTGTGTATGTATATATATAATATTTAGGGTTTGTTTTTGAAGAATGAAGCAAACGGCGTTGCCTTTGATTTCTCTAAGGTATTTGAGAAATTGATATGATTGGTTTCTAAGTTATTTAGGAGTTTCAATACGTTAATTGGAAAAAATCATTTGCTTTTAATTATATAATACTCCGAGTAACTATTAAGTGATCCTTCAACTTTAACCATTTTTTTTATAACATTTTTATGTTCTTATCGTAGAACGGTAATATACAGAAAAATTGTAAAAATCCATATAGTTATTTTGATATTAGTCAATAATTTTCTCAAGCACCATAGATTTATATATAGAAAAAGATATAAATCGCTGAATTATTTATACCATTTTAATTTGTCACATGTTATTAATCAGATTTTCAATAAAAAATAAAGATCTTGATGTAATATAACGACCGCTGGATAATTTCGTTACAAGAAACAGTAACACATTAATTATGTCTTGCGTTGGGTTTAATTTGCTTTAATTTTTATATAACCACATGAGAACTAAAATTCCTTAATCTGAAAACATGTGTGCCTAGAGCTTTGAACCACATGCTTGGTAATGGTAAATAATTAGATACAAATCTTTAATTAACTCTTATATATTTTAACGTAAATATATAATATGAATGCAAGTTTATATAATTAATTCTTTTATTTATTTCATGAATTCTACCGATCAAAGTCACTCTTATCTTTAAATTTCAATTTCAACTCTAACTTTTAGATGACTTGTGTTTAGTGTTATATGTTATACGACGGAAAATACTGTGTTATGTGTTCACATTATAAATATATTGATCAACTAAGTCTACGTGTAATTTCATCATTTTTATTAATTTTTCTTACAAAAATTCATGATAAAATTTTATTTGATTATGGTAAAAAAAAAAACCCAAATCAATAGTGCCGAAAACTCCAAAGTATGAGAACAATTATTGAGAGAAAATTACAAAAAACAATAAGGTTACATTACAAAGTACAAACCCCAAATGACAATTACAGAGAACTTAATATAACATTTCAAAGACATCCCCTGCATAAGCCACGTATTAGCTTCTAATCACAAAACTTAACAAATTAAAAATCTTTTTTCTTTTAAAAGTTAATATATAACTAAAAAAAATGAGTAAATAAATTAAACAAATTACTTGAAAAGTCGACACAGCTCCTGTTCTTCTTACTGTACACTTAAGAAACCTCCAAGAGACTTATGAGTTTTGAGATTGGTTTCTATGGACTGTGCAAGTTCCTTAACTGCTCAACCATGTCACGTGTGTTGCTTAGACTTTGATAATCTGCACGATGCAGAGCGTTTCCTGAGGTGTTGTTAGGTGTATCATCATCTTCTTTCTTGGTGGTTCCACGTGGGCAATGACGCACACGGATTCTATGGTTTCTTGTGTCAGTAGAGAATCTGCCATGTACCACAACGACTAAGATGACTTCTTCGTCTCTTGTGTCTTCACAATATGAGTTCTGAGGAACACCATCCACAAACTCTTCTACTGTTGGGAAGTCTTCAAGATGGACTGAAACCTCGGCTATCTGGTTTGGTTTGATTATTCCTGTTCCCGGAGATACCTGTAAGGACAAATCAGCATTTAGTCAAATCAACCTGCATAAGGCCAAACATTATAATATAGGACCCTCAACTATCTCCGTTCGGTAAAAAGACCTTGTTTTTTAACTCTAAACTTTGATAACCGGGTTTTTTAAACTATAATTTCAAGTTTAAATTTGAGATTTCGGTTTAAAAAACATGGTTATTAAGGTTTAGAGTTAAAAAAAACCCGATTATCAAAGTTCAAGGTTTAAAAAACCCATTTTCATAATTGAAGGTTTTTTTTTTCACCAAAGGGAGATAGTTAAGGGTCTAAAATACTATATTCCCTAAAATATAGGCAGCTATGATGTTCTACACTAATCTATAGTTTATCATAATGGCGAACTAGTTCCGAACTTAATTCTATAAACCTCAGAAATCAAAAGAACAATGGTGCTTTGATACTAGGAGATCTTTAGGAGATGCAATTAAGTGTTGTTGTCAAGGAAAACTGACCTGTAGCCATTGGGGAAACCCAAAAGATCCTCTAGGTTGGTGATCTTGTGCTTGACCATCTTCTTCTACGTTAGATTGGCCTTCACAAATTATTTTGAAGAAAGCAATGTTCTTGTCACTTTTATTTGTAATACGGAGAATAGTTGAGTCCTCGTTTTGTAGAATTATATGATTTGTGCTGACAACAGTTTCCGGAACCTTGCTTAACTCTCCAAGCATGACTTTGATTTTCTTATTAGAGGTTATGATCTCCCCAAATTCTTGTCTCCGAACTGATTCATCGATGCGAGCAATCTTCACACTAAATATACAGCGAACGGGCTTGTGATCACTGTCTGCTACGTCCATACATGCATCATACCTTGTAAAAGAATTGAACGCCTGAGTAATAGCACGTTTCTTGGCCCTAGAGACTCGTGTAGGAGATAGACTAAAGCAAATGTAGTACAAAGTTAAATAAAGCAGGAAGCTTACTGTGCTACAGATGACACCACTGGACAATCTAGACTGCAGTCAGCTCCCAAATGTTTCTTGCTATCGCGATAAAGAATCCTGTCACACCAAGCAGGAATACGCTTCTTTTCCCCAGAATCATATCCTGCAGAGATATACAGCTTCAGTAATCAGATAAGGTTTCAAGAACCCTACCCTTAGAATCTCAAAAGATCTGGATATAGTAATATCACAGATCTAGCCTTTCTTTTCTCAAGAAACTCATGACTACATTGTTAGAAGCCACAAGAAATTTAGTCTCACCAAATGAGAGAAATAGAAACAGCATCTTTCGAGTGCTGTAAAGTAGATGCAATATTAACTTCATCTTATCGGAGATTTCTCTGGAAGTATTCACACTTACCAGCTAGACCAGCTTGGTGCCTTTCAAACTTGTAAGTGGGAGGGAACCTGATAATTGCTTCACGCATCCCTTGAAATACGTTCCCTGCTTCCATTTCAGTATGTAGCTGATCCTTTTCTCTTAGCCAATCAAAGCATCTTTGAGAAATGAGATCTCTCGCTTCATCATAAGTTATATCATCCAAGCGGTAATTAAAATCTCCAAGAAATATTATAAGGTCTGCCTCAGATAATTCAGGTACTGCTTCAACTGCGTTAACACCCACAGCCTGTACAAAGTTTAGCACTTAGATCTTCTAAAATAAATACGGTTTACAGTGTATGACATATAATTATAGCAACTATACTGAAGAAAGGACATACGTACATTGCCACCACGAGGCACTGAAACTCCAAATGAAGCACCAGCTGCAATGGAGGAGACCAATAGCAAGAAATACCAATGAATAGGCCAAATTGATAAGCCAAGCAGGCAACAGAGCGAGAGAAATAAAATTTGCAGCATACCAGCGCCCGGATTGAGTGAACTAGACTGCCGTGAGAAAGCCATAGTTCGATAAACATGGTCAAAGTCAGCATTTCTCCGACCAACAGCATCTAGATGCGCAGCAAAGTGACAATTTACAAAGCACAGTATTCGATCATACACTCTGAGTCGCACGCCTACACCTCCCTAGTGAAAATAAATTGTTCTCTTTAATAGAGATAAGATGCTTAAGAAATGAAAAGTGGATATTAAACAAGTTAACATGCGATATCTTCAGCCACCGTTTCACTTTTATGACATGTTTCGATTGTTGATAAATTTTTGTATGTATTGCCAGAACACGCCATACCTTGTTACCGATTGCTCGTACAAAACCACAAGGAACAGCAGCAGCGTCAACATCTCCTACGTAAGGCTTAAGATCATTTCTAACCCTGGAAAATTATTTCCCTTTAGACTATTACTGAGAAACGTATATCAAGTTCAGCCAATACTAAAAGAGAAACTGAGAAAACACATTCCCCGAAGATATAGCATGCAGGATAAGTAACAACCAAATATGCTTTCTCGTTTCTTAGCTCTAGCACCAAATAACCAATTAAATTATTCATCCGATATAAATAGTTCAACTAACAAGTTCCATCTATGCTATTATTCTAAGATTGCCCTGAGGAGATTATTCAAAGCAGGGCTGAAAGAGAACATTTAGCATCTGCGAATTAAACGATTTACAGGAGGATAAAAAGCATGGAGGACGATTCAACAATACAGATAAACTATCTTAATATGAATAGTAATTAATACTTGCAATAAATGAAAGGAAATAAGTTACATCAAAACAAAATACTAACCATACAGCAATGAGCAATCCTGCCAGTTGTCTAGAGCCAACTCGAACAAACGATGAACCTTCATCCAAAGTTTTCCCAATCATCTCCATCCACCACTGGCCAAGTGGACTGCCCTCAAGTCCCACCTGCATTCGAGTAAATGAAATCAAGAAACTCAGATAGCTTACATTTTTACTGCATAGTAGTAGACTAAAAGATAGCTTACAGTTTCTTTTGCAGCAGACATTGCAAGAACTCCTGCTCCCATTTCAACTTCTTGCAGTCCAACAACTACAATCTCAACTCCAGCAGCTGCACAGCCTAGCCAAGATACAAGTGAGTCTGTTGATGCTCTTCCCTCTCCAACATTCCATGTACCAGCTAATATTTTCAAATTCTCTATCCTAGAATACAAAAATTCTTTCCCAGCTAACTCGGCACGCAAAACATTGTCAAGGGGCCCTGGAGATGTAACACTCCATCCTCGAATACCTCCATGATTTGCAAGGGTAAATAAATAGCCACCCCCAATAGCCATTTTTATTACAGGACCACTATGAGCCACCCATCCTCCAAGTAGTTTCCCCTCAAGGTCCAACACCTGAACAGTGCCGTTGGAATAACCAACCCACAGTCGAGAACAAAAACTGAACATGCAGAGAACACCAGAAGACTGGTACGAGAATTCTTGCAAGCAATTACCATTTCCATCCCATCGCATAAGTAAACCATTTGCACTACCGGTCCAAATCACTCCATCAACAGATATGACAATGGCCTCAGTTCTTCTACTATCATCACAAAAACCCCCTTTTGCAGCAGCACGACGAACAGCATCAGCTGCTCCCATAAGGGCATTACGAGATCGCTGAAAGAAACTAAGAGAAGATTGAGCTTTCTCTTTCTTTGAAGAAGTTACAATTTTCATCTTCACCTCTTCTTCAGTCCCAAAATCAGGATATACAGACATGTCAGTTCGATTCTCGAGCTGACCGTCTATATTGAATACTTTGATCAAATCCCTTGTGCGAGCATCCCTGCCATGTGATAAACAAACAGAAATCACACAAAATTATGTGATTGAAGATGATACCGAGCCAATTGAAAAAAAGAAAAGTAGACAAAAGCAAATAATTTCCGCAGCTTATTGTGGTAACGTGGGAACATTCTCAATGACAAGCCAGAAGAAGCGAGACTGATGTTTGAGGACAGCAAACCAAAACGAGTTCCACCTTACCATATAGCAAACGAAAAGGGACTTGCACTCCATACTTTCGCCCTCGTATGATCAGATACCAGGAACGTAACATCTGACGTTAATGTATTAGCAAACCCATTGACTGAAACCTGACTCCTCGGGTCAATATATGATCTCTCTACTGATAACACAGCCAGGTGCCTTTTTTCCGTCTGGAAAGAAAGAGACTTCTGAAGACCTTCCCAGGGCCAAACTTTAAGAGCACCTCCCTCAGACCCTGACCATATATCTCCTATACATGATTAAAAAAAATAAAAGATGTATCATGAGAGAAGGTTAACTGATCGAGAACTCATTCTTCAACTAGCCTAATCCGACCGTTCTAACAAGAGAATTCATTGCTGACGTCTAAAGAAGTAAAATAGAGACTTACAAGAAAAAAAACTCACCGTAAGCCGAGATGGCAATAGAGAGAACTGGGCCACGATGAGCTTGCCATGACAAGGCTTCTTCAATGCCATGGTTAGCTCTTTGTTTCCAACATTTGATCCTCCCGTCTCTGTGCCCACTCCAAACTACTTTGCTACCTTCATCTCCGATCATACAAATTACGGAAGCTCCAATCTCCATCCCCAGAGTCTCCTTGCAGGGCGCCGTATCCTCTTCCTCTAATCCCCGCCCGCTTCCGTACAATTCAGTGTAATCCCATACCTTCAACCCACCATCCTCACCTCCCGCCCACAATTGTTTATCAGTACTCGTCATCGTCCTCAAAAACCGCCCAGTTTGGCCTTCCCTCAGCGGATGAGGCCTCACCTCAAGGCTCGGTGGCCGGTTCGGATGCACTGCCGACCTAATCGGCAACTTAAAGATCCCAGTTCCCCCACCCTTCCCAACGAATTCCTGCAAAGAACCAGACCTTTCAGAGCCATTAGCATCACCATCTGCAAACGGATTCTCCAGTCCGATCCCGCCGAAATTGCCGTCTTCGCTGAGCCTCCGGTCGAGAAATTCAATCATGTAATCAATACGCTTATTACTATCATGAATTGACGGACGAGAAGGCTGAGATTCATCGGCAGAAGAAGAGGAAGAGGAGTAGGAACGAGTGAAAAGCGTAGAGGGAGTAGCCGCGGAGAAGCCTGAATCGTTAGGAGCGGTAAGGAATGAGAAAGGATCATCATCTTGATCGTTCTGGCGATCTCCCATACGTCTGGACTTGAAGGTTTACTTGAGCAGACTCGAGAGAAGAGTTTCGCTGTAATCTAATCCCCCCTTCACAAGAAGAAAATGGCAGAAATGCCAGAAACGTGTGTTGCGGACCTCTGATTTTACTCCATCACATTTTTATTAATTTAGAGATAACAAAATTATTCACACTATTTGATGATGTAACATTACAAAAAATAAAAATAACAATTTGACAAGTTTAAATACTACTAATAAATATTATAATTTCAATAAACAAAAAAATTTATTTTTGTTTTATGAATTACTCATATTCTGAATTTTTTTTTATGGTAAATTCATATTCTGAATTTGTTTCCATTTTTATTTACATTTAAAATATTTTCAATTGAACCGACTCGATCCAGATTTGATTAATAAATTAATAATGGTGCGTTTTATGAACACTACAATATATCATTATAATTAGGGACTAATGCAGCTAGATATTTATAATAAACGTTATTTTTTAACTAAAGATTATACGAAGAAAAGAAGCAAAATCTATGTAATAATATAAATATCAAATCATTTTTATTAGTTTTATGTATTTATTAACGTTTCTCGTTTATAAAGGATACTACTAATAAATTGATAAATACACTTTTTAATTTTTTTTACCCCAAAGACTGCCAAAATTAATAAATAAAATTAACTATTAATTACTTCTTAACGATATTGTTACTTCACCTTTTTACAATAAAAAATGGAAAATGCTAACACCTTTCTGTCACTTTTTTGACATTCTCATTTTGCACATAATTAATATAGGTTTGTTTAATATAAAAGTTTAAAGCATTATATAATCAAAATCTAACGGTAAAGTATGCTATGAAATGATATTTTAATTTTCTTTAATTTCCATTTTTTTCTGTATTTTGTCTTAAGCATCACATTTTTCTATGCAATCTATAAACTTTTATGTTTTTCGTTTTCTTAGTACATTTTTTTTTCTCTAACTTAATTCAAAAGAAAATCTAAATCATTATTAAATCTATTTAAATGAAGCCATAATGCCCAGATTTTGTAGCTCATTTGGTTCGGTTTCGTAATTGTTTACCTTTTACCTCCTGAGTTTGATCCTGGGCACTGGCTTCTTAGTGAAAAGGATAAAAAAGAGAAATCAAGGGGCTGATTGGTTGAAGCTGTTTGCTGTGACTTTTAAATTTTGGTAATAAAAACGGTAACTTTTAATTTTAAAAGTAAAATAAATTTGATGATTATTTTTTTAATGTTTTTCTTTGTATTTTGATAATTTTTTTAAATAAAATAATGTTAAGAAATATAAAATGAATTAATTTTAATTGATTTTTAATTTAAATTTTGATATGATTAGATAATTTTAAATAATATAGATATAACTTATCACAAAAGAAATATATTTAATATTTTAAATTTTAAATTTAGATATTCTGTTACATTTAAAATACTGAGATTATTATTTATTTTTCTTATGAAATTACAT
Source organism: Aethionema arabicum (assembly GCA_000411095.1). NCBI lineage: Eukaryota > Viridiplantae > Streptophyta > Magnoliopsida > Brassicales > Brassicaceae > Aethionema > Aethionema arabicum. The sequence continues at coordinate 65,576 of KE152635.1, forward strand.
TTTAAAAAAAATTATAAACAAAATAATTAAAAAAACAGTTTTCAAAGTAAGCATTTTGTTATTTTTGAAAACATAGAACAAAATCAATTATTTTTACTGTAATGGTTATTAAACAAGAAATAGTCAATAAAACATGATTGGTAATTTTTTGACTTTTAAAACTGTAACATCTTAAACGGCCACTAAAGTTCATTCCCCAATCAGCTCCCAAGCTTATTGGACCATTAATAATAAATAAAATAATAATAAGCACATCATTTGAGGTATTCTAAAATACCTTTTTTTTAGAAAAAAGATTGAAGCCATAATCAATGAATACAAGAAAAATATCATACATGATTTCAATTTATTTCCTCCATTTTTAATCAGTAATCCTTTTTCCTTATTAATTTTAAACATTATAATTAAATTTCACAAGATACACAAAATGTCATTAAACCGTTACAAAATCTTTACGGTATCTTTTAAAACAAAAAAATTGTAAAAAAAAAAAAAAAGGCAACATTACCTGCACCTCACCAGTTTCTCACCAATAACAAAACCAGGCTTTTTACAGTTTTATAAAAGCCCATTTTATTTCTGTCCCTCCATTTTTACTCGCCTATATATCAGAGAGAAGGAGAGATTTTCACCTAAGTTTAGCGAAGAAATTAAACGAGAGGTACAGCGCCGAAGATTGTACCGATGGCTCCGCTTTTTTTAATTTTCGTAATCGGAGCAATCTCCGTCTCATCGGCCGCCGCGACTGACGACATCGCGAAATTAAGGATTTGGCCGATGCCGGCGGTTGTGAGCAGAGGCGGCCGGAGAATGCTTATGAGCGATGATTTTAAGCTTCTTATGGATAAGAGTAAATACGAAGATTCCTCTGGGATTTTGAACGATGGATTTAATCGGATGCTTGAAATTGTGAGGCTGAGTCACGCCGTTTCCGGTAACGGAACTAAATCCGGTGGTTTTGCTTTGCTTAACGGGGTTAACATCGTTATCTCTTCCTCCACCGATGAGGTTAGTTACACATTTCAAATACAGTAGTTTTAATTAGCAGAATTCAAAAATTAAGAAAATATTTATTTGTTCATTGCTAAAATATAAAATTTGATGATTTAATTTAAAGAATATAAGTCATTATATCACTTTGCAATTAATTCACAAAATAAAAGTCACTTTTCAATCATATCATTAATTATTATCAAAATCTAAATTAAATTAAATTCTTTTTAGTGGGTTGTAAAAGTCACTTTATATAGAGACATGCCATTTTCACAAAAAGCAATATCTTAGAAAATTTATTTTAAGAAATCTTGGTACATATGTATATATTATATATATGTTGGTAAATTCGATCAATATTGTTTAATTTAGATTTTATACCAAAAATATTTCCATAATTAAAAAGAAATTATCATTTACTAAATCTTAGTGTCGATTCATTTCGAAGTCTATTAATAGAAATTTGGACCGAAATAAACCACATTAATTATAAGTTACCGATTCTGGTTTTGAATTATCGATAGCGATATTATATATAAATCGAATCTCACATTTCACATGTTAATATAATATATAGTTTTTGGTTACCGGTCTACTCTATTGGTGGAGGTGGTCCAACGAACTCACCGGGATACACTTTTAATTTTTTTTGTCTTTTTTTATTTTTAAGTCACGGGCTATACACGACTTTATTTTATATTATCTACTAATAAAACCCTATCCATTATATATATATGCTAGTAAATAATAGGGATTGTGGTGAAATGGCCCCTAACCTTTCCCACTTTTGAGAAAAAAACTCCAACTTTTTAATTTGGTTTTTTAAATCTCAACCTTTCCAGATTTGGTTTTTTAAACCCTCCGTTACAGAACAGTACATGCACCGTTATTTAGAGGGTTTAAAAAACTAAATCTAGAAAGGTTGGGGTTTAAAAAACCAAATTAAAAGGTTGGGGTTTAAAAAACAAAATTAAAAAGTTGGGGTTTTTTTTCTCAAAAATAGAAAAGGTTGGGGTTCATTTCACCACAATCTTTTTTTATTTAGTATATTTTTAA
>KE152635.1:77042-89222 GCA_000411095.1 Aethionema arabicum
TATGCTCTCCCTACACCTTAGGGAAGTAGTAACTAAGTACTCTTCAAATCATCATCTTTCTATGTCTTTTCTTTTTCTTTTTTTTTTTTATTTTATTTTTTACTTTGCGTAAAACTAGCGAGTCAAAAATAGACAACACTTGCATGATCCTTTTTATTTTAATAATTTAAATTAATTTTAGAAAACCGAGTATATTCATCTGGTTTTTTTTTATTATATATGAAAAAAGAGTTTGACCAAACGGTAAAATAAGTTTATTACCTACTACAATTTCTACTTATATATTGATTTAATTTAATTTAATTTAATAAAAATAAAATAATGGTTACTGTATGAAAATCCCTAGACAAAAAGAATAAGAATAAAAAGAGCAAAATTCTTCATCCCAAGATCCATCAGGAGAGTCAGAGTCAGACCCATCTCTCCTTTCCCATCTCTCCTTTTCACATTTATTTATTCATTTTTTAAAATATTTTTCTCCTAATTATTTAATATTAAATCTCAATAAATACTAACGTTTTAAATTTAATTTCATTTTTTGTTGTTATAGTCTATGCTACGGTCCAAGGGTTCATCCCAACATCTCTCATTTCCCCCTTCTCTTTGAAACTCTCACTTTCTTCACATGCTCTTCTATTTCATCTCTCTTATTCAAGGTATTTTTCATTTATTAAATTTTATTAAAATAAAATAAAATTCAATTAGTTCTAATATCTTAATTTAATTGAATTTTTAAAAAGATATGAAATTGAAGCAAAGTTTGAGTTTTTGTCCATCGAGAGCCTCAAAACTAAAAAAGTCTTTTCTTCACGAGATCCAATTTTTTTTTTCTTTTTTATTTATAGTTATTAATTACATCTTCTTCTTTCTTCTTCTTCTTTCTCTCACACCTACTTATATGAATATAACACACACCATTGATCCCATCTTTTACGGTCCAAATTAAATCTCTCTGTTATATATCATTTCATTAAAGAAATTCTCAGGTTTGTCTATACTTTTAGGTCTAGTTACCAAAATTTGACTAGCAATCATATATTTATTATATATATTATGCTCCCATCTCTTCTTTAATCAGGTCTTTGAAATGATGTTTTATATTTGATGTATATACCTTTATGTTTGACTTTCTTTAAAGCAGTTTCATGTTATTTCTTCTTTTTGTTTCTCTAACAGTTGGACAAGATTGTTCGACTGTATACATATAACTATATATATATATATGCATATATATTTGTAAATATGTGTGATATATATCTTACAAAGTTTCATATTCTTTTTACAGCTTTTTCTTCACTATACAAATTCATATAAAACCAGCTAAAAGAAGCAGAGAGGATCTTCTGAAATCATATAAAATCCATTTTCTCTTAATGATTTAGTTTCAAAAGGTACTAATTAATTAAACTTTTTTTAGAATTAATTAGTAATCATTTTATTATATCTGGAAATTTCATTTATTTCATTATATCCTCTTTCCTTACCCAAAACCCTAATTAAAATTTTGAATTTTCATCTTTTGTTTGTAGGACAAAAAAAAAACTAAAGATCCTATTCAAGATCATTTCATATATTAAACAATTAAAAAAAATCAAATTAACTATATTCATTAAAATATTTTACCATTTATAATATAAAAAAAAATTCTATTAATTCAGCTAATTCATAAAGTGATTTTTAAACTACAAATATAGATGAATCATTTCTAATTTTTTTTTCATCTTTTTAACATTTTTTCAGTTAATTTTGTTCATTTTTTTGCAGTATTTATTGCTACCCGTTGCAACCAAAATTAAAATAAAAAACAATGGCATCTTCTTCAACAAATTCACCATGTGCAGCCTGCAAATTCTTGCGTAGAAAATGTCAACCAGAATGTGTATTTGCACCTTATTTTCCACCAGATCAACCTCAAAAATTCGCAAATGTTCATAAAGTATTTGGAGCAAGTAATGTCACTAAACTCCTTAACGAACTTCATCCTACACAACGTGAAGATGCAGTTAACTCTTTAGCTTATGAAGCTGACATGCGTCTTCGTGACCCTGTCTATGGCTGCGTTGGAGTCATTTCTCTTCTCCAACATCAACTTCGTCAGTTACAAATTGACTTAAGCTGTGCAAAATCTGAGCTTTCAAAGTATCAAAGCTTAGGAATCCTTGCTGCAACTCATCAGAGTTTAGGAATTAATCTACTTGGAGATGGAACAGGAACAGGTACTTACTTGGAGATAACATTAATTTTATTCGATATTTTGAATTTTAATCACTCCAAAAAAAATATTAATATTGATCTATGTAGAGTTTTTTTTTATTGGAGTTTATGCAGTTATTTTCATAATAAAAATTATTATGACATCTTCTAAATATTTTAAATTGGTGGTGGTTATAACTTAAATTTTGATTGATTTGTTGTAATTGATTCATGTTGAAATTTTTTTTGACCCCTGTAAATTTTAAATTTTTCAATATTTTTTTCGAAAAAAATGTTATGATTCTCTAGTAACAAATTTTCATGTGTGGTATATAGGAACGGTGAGAGATCATCATTATCATCATCATCAGTTTTTTCCAAGAGAACAAATGTTTGGTGGATTAGAAGATGTTCCTGGTGGGAATAGTTATGATCATGGAGCAACTGCTGCTGGGATTCTTGCCATTACTCAGTTTCAGCAACAGCCAAGAGCTGCTGCTGGAGATGATGTTCGTCGTACTGTTGATCCTTCTTGAATTTTTTAGGGTTTTTTTTTATTGTGTTTTTTTTTTTGGTAATGGTAATGATCATCATGGTTGATTGTGATTTTAAGAAGGGAATTAATGTTGGGATTGATTAATCAAGAGATGTTATATGGTTATGGTGATATTAAGTTGAGTTTAAAAAAAAAAAATTATGATTATGAATTGTGTTTAGATATAAGATGATTATATTACTTTTGTATTCATTTCATCTTTTGATCATATGGACAATTACTTTTTTTTTAATTAATTTATGTGTTGGGGTTTATTATATGGTTCGAATCATTGTGCATATATGATTTCGGTGAATATTGGACTGACTGGAATATTATCTTTTTTGTTTTTATCATCAAATAGATTATTTCCTTAGTAGAGTCAATTAAATATATATGTATATATGATTGACTAGTTAATTATATATACATGGTTAGATGGATCATATCAAAGTTTTTTTATGGTAAGAGAGTTAATTTGTCTGATACTCAGACATTATTTTGTTATAGGGAATTAATCCAGAATTTTTTAGAAAGCAAAACTAATTTCCATAAAAAAAAACTGAGGTATGGTTGTTAATTGTCATAACTGTATTTTTGTTAGGAATACTAAAAAATCGCTTTATTTTGGGTAGATTCTTTTTGTTAAGCTGAATTTTGTAGAATTTATATCATCAGTAATCGATTTAATTTTAATATTTTGATATAAAAAATCTATAAGGTCTTGGGTATAACTGAATTAAATCTTTCTTTGTCAACATTTTGTTATATAAAAACACATATTAATTTCAGTTTGGATATAGTTATTTTATGACAATTGAATGACGAATATATTATTGTGTATTAATACCTATAGCAGTATAGCTAGATATGATTAATATTAAAAAAAAATATATTGTTAAAAAGGATTGTTTCTTCAAATTAAGATATGATGATAATCTGGGGTTACTGGTTAGACAACTCTTACATTTCCGTCAATTTATTCTCTTTCAATATATCAATAGTCTATAAAATATAGCTTTATTATGTATTACATAAAGCGGCAATTAATTAAGAAGAATCCATTTAAATTTTTAGTTGTCTTAAAAATAAGGTATCTATTTAATTAATTGGTTATTGATTAATTTATAATTTCATCATGCCAAATTATCTTATACAGAAAAAATCACAGATATAAAATTTACTACTTTTTCATAGAATTAATTAATATTTTAACAGTCTTATATTTTTGTCACTATATATAGTTTGGCCAATTCGAAATCTACAATAACAATACTTATCAATATCAATCATAATTATTGATCTTTACACGAAGTGTTATTAATAATAAAGGTATATTTACTCTATATGATTGCTTGAAAAATAAGGAAACGTTGTTTAATTAAAAAAACGCGTTTATTTTATTGAATTCTACAACGCAACTGTATCTAGTCAATTACAGTATTAAATAGTATTAATTATTAATTGTTATTGTTATGGTCAAGTAGTCAATTGCATTTAAGATACATAACAATAAGAATGATGATTAAAGTACCTATATTTTAGTAGTATATTAATTAATTAATTAATTAATTCGAAAAAAATAAGAGTAATTAATGAGAAATGAGAGAAGCATTGGACACAATTCCCAGTGTTGACCAAAATCCTTTATCCCCCACGAATTCTCAGACTACTTTTTGAAGAAACCCTAAAGATTAAAAGTGAAAAAAAAGAAGAAAATAATTGATAGTCAAAATGAGTTTCTTATTTGTTTTTTTTTGTAGCCTTCGATTTGCACCTGTCGCCCGCACGATTGCATCCCTTTATTACAGTAGAGAGAGAAAAATAAAATGTAAATTAATATTCTTTCCTTTTTTAATGTCAAATTTCATTTTTTTTTAATTAATCTTTACTCTTTATACTATAACCATTCGGTTTAATAGTTATAAATTCTTTTGATAGTTTTTTATTCGAATTTGCAAGTAAAAATCCCCAAAAAAATTAATCTCAGAAAATTTTAAAATTAATAATGATATTTCTATAAATAATTTATGAAAACTTTAAGCTTAAATTTTAAAATTAACGCGGAGGTGTAAAAACAAAGATCAAGATGTCCAAAAATGGAAACTTTTTCCATCACTCAGCTAGTATATAACCAAAGTAGATGCAAGGTTCATATACTTTTATATAACTTTGATAATTTTTTTAAAAAATAAATTTCATTTAAAAAAAATGTAGTGTTTTGCAAATGAATTTAGAAGTTTGCAACTTTTTGTTTTTGTATTCACAAATTTGTGTAAGGTTATTTTCGTAAAAAAATATATAATAAATTGAAAAATTCAAAATGATATATCATAGCATAATAATCACATGTCTATAGAAAATACAAAAAATAATGCAACCTTATTCAAAAAAAAAAAAAAATCAGAAACAACCTTTTTATATTTAAAAAAAGGGTATAAATTATAGGACAATATTTACGACGAACAAAGTCATCCAAAATTCCTTTTTATACATTTTTTATATGTAAAACTAAATGTAATATATAAAAAAATGGAAAAAAAGTGATGAGAAGTGTACTTATCTTGTAGTATGATGAGAGATAAGAGGTACAAAACAAGTTTGTGGGACATTTTGCTTCAAGAATCAGTCCAAAACTAAGAATTAATTTGTGATCTTCATTACAAAACTATTTGCTTTTGCACACTTTATATCTTCAACCAAACAAAGACACCCCACCGCACATTACTATATATGAACATTCAATGTTCATCAATTACACATTTATGTTTTCTCATATTAATCATTTTCAGGTTTTAATTACAAAAAAAACTACAAATTACATCTCTAGTTGAATTAAAATCACGGTTTTATAAGGTTCTTTAGTATATAATTCACCTAAATTCATCACAATATTTAAGTCGAATTTTCAAGAACTATTATTATTGTATATCATTGTTGATTTGACATAAGAATCATTGAGTTTGATGCTAGTTACACAACACAAAACGGCAACGTATTGATTCAAATAGAATCTACAATTTTTATAATTAATGAGTTAGTTTAGAGAGAGAGTAAATGCAAAAGCTCAAAAATAGTGAGAAGAAAATAGGAGAAGGGTTTCCTAAAACAAGAAAAATTGCAAAGAGACGAAAGAGAAAAGGACAAAAATTGAGACAAAAAGGCAAAGGAATAGTAGTGGTTGAGATTTTTAATTATACAAATTTATTATTTATATTTTTACTTTATTATTTATTTATTGTTAATAATAATGTGACAGATGGCTAAGGATTTGTCACTTTGAGATTGAGAGATCATCTTCTCTCATTTATTACCGTTTTCTTTTTCTATTTATTTCTTCATCGATTCTCTCGATTTTTCTTGAGAATTAGTTTCCTCTAATTAATTTGGAAATTTTCAAAAATTTATGTAGTATTTATTAGACATAACCCCATTAAATTATTTTAATGATTAGATATTTTAAGATAATGAACAATCTTTTTTTTAAGGGAAATTTAAAAAAAGGAAATTATATCTATTTCTTAATAATTTTGAAGGGAGTATAAAAATAATATACTATGTTGTACAACTTTATTAGTATTTTGTTCATTATCACGGTAACTATAATTTAAAAGAATGAAAAATTTATCATATTCTTGATTTTATTAATATTTATGCATTAATTCTATCGAAACATCAAATGTTATAAATACAGAAAAAATATGATTATTTAAGGCGAAATATTGTTTTCACTTATATTAAATGATTTCTTAAAAAAAAAGTGGAAAGTAAATCGTGAATTTTGATTTGTCTCTGAGAGATTTGAAGACAATCATTCTTGCAGTAATTTGATCTTACATTATAAGTAATGTTTTAAATTAAATATAAAAGGTGAATTAAGTTGTGGCACTAAATCAAAAGTGAAGAGAGAGAGAGAGGTTTGGGAGTTGGCTCAAATCACATCAAAGCAGAGAAGTTATCAGATGCTACTGATTTGAAAGACGTAGTCAATATTTATTATTTTTCGATTATTATATTTTCATAATTAAATAAAAAAAGACAGAGAGGTTAGGATTATAATGATGACGTACTTTCGCAATGATGCTTTCTCTTAAATGCTCTTTCTCTCTCCTCTTTCTTTATTTCGCTGACGCAATGCACCTTCAACTTTCATCTCTCTCTTCTTTTTTTTTTTTTTCGTCAATTATTATATTATGTCAAAATCATGCATTATTTAATCATACTGTTTTTATATAACATAAAAATTAAACAGTTGATTTTAAATACTAAATATGCTAGAAAAAAATATTTGTAATTAATTCCTTAAAGGTTTAGTCCAATTTTCAATCAAAGTTAATCTCTTACACAATCCAATTAAATCAGCATTTTATTAATTATTATTAATTAAAAACATGAAACTACATGCTTCTTACAAATTAGAAACTTTCAATATACCACAGAAAAGATCCTGAGAAAAAAATAAATTAAAAAGCTTCCAATAAAATGATCCAATGTCTTTTTCAGCAATTATATATATATATAGCAATACCAAGATTAATTTCATAAGATACTTTTTTATGAATTTACATGAACAATGTATAATATAGTAAGAAAATATATTGCCACATCACCCAATGTTCTAGTACATGTATCAAATTGACCAATGCTCATCATTTTACTCTTCATATGCCAACATTTTCAATACTCTTTAATTCAAAAAGCTTTGGGTCCAAATTTTTTTATAACCAAATAACGACTAGACCAACATCAGGTTAAGGATACTTCTATTTTGTGTTTGTTATTACAATTCCAAAAACCAAAACTTTAGAAGAATCTTTGGGACCCATAATAAAACTTAATCTAAAGAATCTTTCTTCTTTTGTTTTTTAAGAAGTAGCATATAGAAAAAAAAATAAGACCAAAGAGTGTATCTAAAGTTTTGTGAAAGCAAGTTTTGTTTACACCATTTCTAACATGAATTTAAGCAGCAGCCTTTGTAACCAAATCACAAAGACATAAAACAAAGTTTTCTGACACAACCCAAAGTCTCTAACTTCTCTCACGTAGAGCTTTCCGTTTTCTGTTTCTTTGCTTTCTCTATCAATGGCTTCAACTGTTTCTTCTCTGCAAGAAGTTTCAGAAAGTTGAACAAAAACGGTATATAGTTATGTTTCCTCCTAATATTCTCCGTTCTCCATTTCTTGAACTTTTCTTCCTCCATTATGATCTTATCAGTAACAGTTTCTATCTCATTCTGCAACTCCACAATCGACAGGTTAATAGCTTCTGCGCTGCTGCTTTCTGCGCCACTTAACTGTTGCGAAAGTTGTTCCCTTTGCTTCTGAAGCTCTTTGAGTTCAGCTGTGTAAACATCCTTCTTGTTTTTGATAACAGCTAAAAGATTAAACCTGATTTCGTTCTGTGAATACCTCTCGATTCGTTGTTGGATCACTGGTTGAACCAATTTGAGCCATTCGATACCACCTTGGTCTCCAGGGCATGGACCAAGACTGATGGGTCCTTGTTTGAGTCCATCAAGCTCGTATAAAACACCATCGACAGGGATGTAGCTTATGAAGTGGTAAACGTCGTCGTCTTTTGTAGCAGTCTTTTGTTCTTCTGGGACAAATGGTTCAGGTCGTGCAAAACTGTTGTGAGCAGTCCGTATTGCCTCGCTGTTGTTGATAGCTAAACCCTTAAGGTCTGATGGAAAGTTCTTGGTGAATTCCTTCAGGGTGGATAATTCAGGACCGATGTCGACGTCTGGAGAGTTCAAGAGGATAGATAGGATTGCTTGGGTTGCACAAGCATTGTTTATGACCTAAGAAAATAGAGTTTGAGATTTGAAAAGATGAGATTATTAATCAAAATGTTATGTATGATAAGGACATAAACCTGGTTTGCAAAGAATAAGTTGGGAACTGGATCTTCCATTGTTGGACGATCATCTTTTTCTCCAGCTTGCCATTTGAATAGAAAAATCAAACCATAAACGGGCCTACAGGATAACCAAAGCATATATTAAGCAGAGGATAGATATAACATAACAAATACATACAAAGATTAATTATTCAAGTTCCAAAAAAGAAAGAACGAATACAGATAATTCATAGGAGCTAAGATCGTCTTCCAGACGCAGGGACTAGAAGGAATTTGGAAGCAACTACTTACCTAAGGTTATTGAGTGAATCAATGTCCAAGGAATACAATTCTTCAACCTACAAAAATAGAGAGTTAAGATTCTATGTTTCAGATTTATGTGAGAAAAATCGAAACAAAGTGCTAAAGCTGACGGGAGAATCTATGCAATGGCTGATTTTATCTGTAGAGTATGTGGACACTAAATATAAACAAGTTGAACAGTATAGACCAGAACAGGCATGAAATTAATATAGACTTTGCTATACTTCTACTACTTATATTCTCAAGAGACTGAAAGGACAAGATAAGGTAATCATTCTCCTAATACTCTTGACTATATAAATCATGAAAAAGTATGCATCGCTCAAGTAACACAATACATATGTAATTCATATCCCGCACAGGGAACAAGGAGGGAAGAAATCTGAATCCCAAATCTGAAGAGCAAAACTTATACGGAAGTACATATTATTACCTGCACTCCTTTGACTTGCATCTGCTGAATAAGCTCTGTAAATACACCTGTTCTTGCATACAAATATAATCAAAACACAAAGATTGGCATACAATGCATCATAATCAATGATGTAGATGTTCCTATAATGAATGACCAACAAAATTCTTTGGGATTACTCCCACATCTACCTAACAAACCACAGTGAGGAAAAACATAACTAGAGACATGAATTGCAAATTGTTCATCAAATAAACAAAATACAGGGTAGGTAAAATTGCGATTAACAACTGAATCATTGAATTGCTGCTCTAATTAACCACTCAATGAGGCGAGAACTGAGAAATTGAGAATCAGTTTGAGCACAAACCCAAATCCCATTGTTCCACCACAATTTCCGTAGCAAGAGAAATAAATGACTATTAGGAAACAAACATACCAGGATCCGACTCGATTGTGCACCAAGACATGATGAAACTACCTGCCACCCACAATCATAAAAGAAAACAGGAAATCACGGAACGAACAAATATGAACAGCGCAACAGCAATACATCAAAAGAGTAAACTACGAAAATCAGTTCGGAAGAGAAAGATAACAACAACAAACTTACTAATTAGCTGAAAGGAAGGAAACGCCTGTAAACCTCGCTCAAACTGCAGAAGAAAGAAGATGAGATCCCCTTGGCGATACCGATCTTCCGTAAAATCCAATTTGGGGATTAGGGTTTAACTTCACTCTACCTTCTCCAGTTTCTTTTATTTTATTTTTATTTTTAAAGTCTCTCCCCCATCGTGTTTTGTTGTTGGCTATTTTCGCTCCTAAATCTGATAACGAAATCTTTTATATATCTTTCTGATTACACTTTTAAAATATTATTTAACATACTATTTTATTTTTATTAAATAGATTACATATTAAATTAGATATAAATTTATTATTATTAATAAATAAAACGCGTACCAGAATTGTTAAAAAAAACGCGTATCAGTTTAAAATTAATGCATATCATAAAAATAGAAAATAAATTAAAATCAAAATCCACCAAACATCTGTTATTTATGTAACAAAAGTCATTATTAATTTATTATACATAAAGTATGAGACGCAATAGATTACATAGTAAAACCTCCCACAATATTTAAATAAACATATAATAAAATACCAAAAAAAACAAAAAAAAAAATTAAAAAATGGAATTATAATCTAAGTCTAAATTTGCAGGAACTACTTTGGATTTTAATAACATTATTTGTAGCTAAATTATCAACAAATACACCACACCTGACCAAAAATCTCACTTCCATCAATTTCAATTTCCCAAATTTGACCCTAACCGGTTGGTTTACTCTAATCCTCAATGGTATATTACCGGTTCTTTGTTGTTCATCGACTAATGTAGTCATCAAACCAGATGCATCTCGAGTTTGACCACTCATTTCTACATATATAACCGTTGTATTTTCATGTCCTTGATAAAATTTAGGTAATGATCCTACCAAATAGAAATAAATTAAGTTAGGTTAACATGTAATGAAATTAAACCGGAATAAACCAAAATGTAAAGTTACCTTTACTGAGTTCGGTTTGCTTGTACCAGACGGTAATTTTGCTCCCATCTTCATAGTAAATACCAATTTTTTCATTGGGATTTTTAGCTGTGATGGTGAGATTAAAAGCAGTGGATAAACTTGAGTCTTGGTTAAGTGTAAACCGGGTAATTTGTAACCGGTTAATAGAGTAATCAGGTAATTTCGGTTTAAAGACAAGATAGAGTATGCCTATCGAAGCGGCTATTGCAACGATAATTAGCAGAAGAAGACAGAGCGTGTAACACACGCATCTACAACAACAGTTTCTTCTTCTTTCTCTCTTCTTTGGAGGAGGTAACGGTGCAATAGGATCTCCGTGCTCGGATCTTGAAGCGCCACGTGGCACGAGTGGAGCCGTTGGATGTGTTAGTCGGGCTTCTGGGTCGTGTACCGGGTGGATTTTTGGGTGATTGGACATTTTTGAAGATTGGAGTTTAGAGATGTAAAGTTTTTGAGAATATAAAGAGGAGATTTTTGGGTGGGTCAAGTATTGATTTTAAAGTTAATAATAAAGAAGAAGTTTTCAACAATATATTTATATTTATATATATGAATAATAAAGATATTTGTTATCATACAAAACGTGTATTGTTGAAACTTTTGTTCAAGCGGTCATTTTGGGGAATTGAAAATTGATGTGAGCCAAAAAAAAAAAAAAAATGTTTACATGAGAAAATATCTCTAATTATGGTGAAAATAATTTGTGACAATGATTTTTTTTATATAAATATTAGTAATTTATAAAGGTGAATATATGTATATATAAAGATAAATAAATATTTATATGCTGCTGAATATATAATTTGAGAGTTTTTCATGGAATCAATTGTAAAGGTACTAGATTTTATAAAATAAGAAATAAAATTTAAAATTGGATCGGATTCAATTCTTGAATTGCGAGATTATGTTTATACATAAAGTCAAAGTCCTAAATTTATTAAAAATCTAGTTTTTGTTAACCTACTCTCTCCTTGAAGACTTATGTATGTGTGTTCTCATGCATCTCGTCACACTTCTTGGATTATTTATATCAACTATTATTTTATTTTATTCGGCTAAATATCAAAGTCACACAAATATTATTTTGTATTAACGTTTTAACATGAGTCAAACTTTAACTTCTAGAGGGATGAATGCAAAAAAAACCCTAGGGTTTGACGTTTTCACCAATTAAACCCTCACTTTTGAAGAGGTGTAAAAAAAACCTTAACGTTTATAATTTAAACAAATTAAACCCTCCCGTTAAAATGACTAACGGAAATCAAAACACAGTCGTTTTGGTACTG
>KE152635.1:98268-116931 GCA_000411095.1 Aethionema arabicum
CTCGGGTCTAGGATATGCTAAATAATTAATAATGATATGTATATTAGTTTTGACGTGTCGTGTCACATAGACCGTTTTAAACATCCAAATAAACGACGTTATACGATTTTAATGGAGATGTATTAATTGACTACATCTTAAATAGTTGGGGTATTATTTACTCACTTTTGACAAGTTGGGGATTAAATTAATTTTTTCTTTAGTAAGGGTATTAATTGACTACAATTTAAATAGTTGAGGTATTATTTACTCACTTTTGACAAGTTGAATATTAAATTAAAATTTTTTTTAGTAGAGGTATTAATTTATCACTTCACAAAAGTTGGGGATTTTTTTAGTCGTTTTCCCTATTTATAACTATATAAAACGCATATTTTAATGGAAAATACGCGTAACACTTTAACTAACAAAAACTTTTTTTAGAAATAAGAAAATAATCTAAAATTCTATATGGCCCGTGACATGTTTGATTAGGTCGTTTCCATCTTTTCTAGCATTTAATTTCGCCTCTCTATTAGGAAGTTCAGTTTTCATTTATAGTAAACTAAATTATTATTATTTGATAGTATCTGTTAAAAAAAATATTATTAAAACAATTCGTTCACGGTAGCTGTCATTTCTCGATATTCTCGTTTAAGGATAACTATTTGAGAAAATTCAAAATTTAAAACTAAATAAATACGTCAGTATTTTGACTTGTAATAACATAGTATTTGATAACGACTAGACTCCGATATTTTAAAGATTGATAGAGAATTTTTTTTTTTTTTTGTTATTTCCTAGTGTAAAAAGTGGTTATATGTGTGTAAATAAATTGAATATTCGAAGTTGCTTTCGTGACTGAAACAGACATGGCCAGTGGGCACCACTCATGTTTACATAACATTAAATGCATGGAGATTGAACTTGTGGTTCACGTGATCTCTTCTCTACAGAGATCTAAAGTCAAATTTAATATTTAAATAGAGTTGACTTTACTAATCATGTGGGACAAATGGGAACTGAAGAGACGTAGAATAGCCAAGATCTATACACGTTACCTAGATTTGAGTTGATCAATTGACTTTGACTTAACTAGTATACTCCAAAAACAATTCGATATATCGTCTAAATTTAGTATTAGATTTTTGTTTGTTTGTGACTTTAAAAGGATTTGTATTCACATCCAAAAATCCTGTATAAAAAATTGTTACCACACCTAAATTGATTTAAAAAAATAATGAAAAATTGATGAAAAATATTCAGTTTTAGAAATGATGAAAAACTGGCATTCTTCTACTTGTTATGCTCAAATAATACAGTAATTTGATTATCCCCTGATGTGTGATTTAGACTATGTAACTTTAGTAATCTAAAAAATTTGACTGATGTATGATTGAACACAGGTGGGTTTGGAAGTTATCTATTTGGAATGAGTGAAGTTGTTGCTAAACAATCAGCGGAAGCCAATACTCCTATGAACATAAAGAATCCACATTTGGGTTGGATGATTGGGTTTCTTTTTATTGTCAGCTTTCTTGGTCTTTTCTCTGTCGTCCCCCTTCGCAAGGTGCTTGTTTATATCTCTGTTCCACAAACTATTTTGTTGTAAATATGGACAAGAACATAAAGTGTCTGAATTTTTCCTTCAACAGATCATGATCGTGGACTTCAAATTGACATATCCTAGTGGTACTGCTACTGCCCATCTCATCAACAGCTTCCACACTCCTCAAGGAGCCAAGCTCGCAAAGTAAGAACCTTTGATGTCCATCAATGCTTTGATTTTATTGATGTCATTACCTCTCTGAATTCATATTCTTTGTTCTTGACTTGTCGTCAACGCAGGAAGCAAGTCAGAGCATTGGGGAAATTCTTCTCCTTCAGTTTCTTGTGGGGTTTCTTTCAGTGGTTCTTTACTTCTGGTGATGACTGTGGTTTTGCTAACTTCCCTACATTTGGTCTCAAAGCCTACCAAAACAAGTATGCATTTAGACTTCCACAAACTTGCTTTTGCTCATCCAGTCATAACAAATTTTTATCTCACTTAAGTCTTTTGTTTGTTGAAAAAAAATACAGGTTTTACTTTGATTTCTCGGCTACATATGTTGGTGTTGGGATGATATGCCCATATCTAATTAATGTGTCTCTTCTCGTGGGATCAATACTTTCATGGGGTGTTATGTGGCCTCTCATAGGTGCGCAAAAAGGGAAATGGTATCCTGCAGATGTTTCTTCAAGCAGTCTCCATGGTCTTCAAGGCTACAAGGTATTTATTTCTCTCTCTTTCTCTAATCCGTTTCTTTATGAATTCAATAACTCAACTTAAAATTTTGATGATAATGATCAGGTTTTCATAGCCATAGCTATGATCCTTGGTGATGGTCTTTACAACTTTGTCAAAGTCCTAGGCCGCACCATTTTTGGTCTATACAAACAATTCAAGAACAAAGATGTTCTTCCCGTTAACGACCATCAATCTCCAACCGCCGTTGTTTCTTACGACGACAAAAGAAGAACCGAACTCTTCCTTAAAGACAGTATCCCTACGTGGCTCGCTCTTACTGGCTACATAGTCATGGCAATAGTCTCCATCGTCTCACTTCCTCACATCTTCCCTCAGCTCAAATGGTACCACATCCTCACCATGTACTTAGTCGCTCCCATCTTAGCCTTTTGCAACGCCTACGGCTGCGGACTCACAGATTGGTCCCTAGCTTCCACTTACGGTAAACTTGCAATTTTCACCATCGGAGCTTGGGCAGGCTCAGCCAACGGTGGTGTAATGGCTGGACTAGCCGCATGTGGTGTCATGATGAACATAGTCTCCACAGCTTCCGATTTAATGCAAGATTTCAAAACCGGTTACATGACACTAGCTTCACCAAGATCCATGTTCTTGAGCCAAGCTGTCGGAACCGCTATGGGTTGCGTAATCTCCCCTTGCGTCTTCTGGCTATTCTACAACGCATTTCACGACTTTGGTCAAACCGGAACCGCTTATCCAGCACCATACGCTTTAGTCTACAGAAACATGTCTATACTCGGAGTAGAAGGCTTCTCCGCTTTACCAAAACATTGCCTCGTCATCTGCTACGCGTTCTTCGCAATTGCAGTGTTCGTGAACGGTATAAGAGACGCAGTGGGACCAAGATGGGCCCGGTTTATTCCTCTTCCAATGGCGATGGCTATACCTTTTTACATTGGAGGTTACTTCACTATTGATATGTGTGTGGGAAGTCTTATATTGTTCATATGGAGAAAGTTGAATAAACCAAAGGCTGATGCATTTTCCTCAGCTGTAGCTTCTGGTTTAATCTGCGGTGAAGGAATTTGGACGTTACCGAGTTCAATACTTGCTTTGGCTGGTGTTCAGCCACCGATTTGCATGAAGTTTTTGTCTACTGCCACCAACACTAAGGTTGATTCGTTTTTAAACTCTTCTTAACGTTCTCTTCCAAGGTATTATACAAGTGTGTGTGTGTGTGTGTTTTTTTTATTAGAGTTTTATTTTCTTGTTTTCTGTTTCTCCTGTTTTTATCCTCTTAGTTTTTAATTTGCTGTTTAGGTCCTCTGTTTTAAGTTTCAGATTTTCTTTACCACTTTGTAAAAAAAGAAGAAATATAATTTGTTCTCTTTTGCTTTAGGTACTCTTTTTTTTTAACGTCTTGCTTCAAGTAATTATATTACTGTTTCTTTAATGTCCGAGTGAACAAAACAATATTTAAAAACGTTTGTCTGTATACAAAATATAATTTTGTATAATCGTTAACTTAGAATAATTATAAAATAACCATGATTTATTACTTGCATATTTTAATTCTAGATATAGTTCATTCAATAGTTTGATGGCATCATCATTTTGGTGAAATAACAATATTTACTACTAATTTGAATTGCCTTATTTTTGCCATTTAAAAAATCTGTAAAACTTATTTTTTTAATTACTTACTATATAAAAAAGTACTTAATTTGGGGTTTCTTAAGATTTATTGTATGTAATAAAATATTATGTATATAAAAAATTTTCGTTTAGATAAAATCTTGATTTCATTCAATTAATTATCAATTATAAAATAAACGCTAAAATTTACAAATTAAAACTTAAAAGCATATCCGTAACAATTAAAATATAATTTATTTTTTTATTGAAGAATATGTTTTTTTTGGACTAATAGAAGAAGATTCTTTGTTTGGAAAAATAATTAAGAAACGGAGTGTACTAGATATTGTATTATAAAAAGATTTGAAAAAAAAATCCAAAACTCCTTCGATTCCCCTATAAATTGATGAATTGGGTTTTTACTTAGTTTGTTTTTTTCCTCATATAGTAGAAATCTTCAAGTTTCAAAACATGGATTCCACAAATACGAACAACAAGACGGCTCGAGTCGTCAAAGGAAGAGATCTCGTCGATGTCGTCTTCTCATGGTCTCTCTCCGATATCTTTAACCCAAATTTTTACCAAGGACAGGTTTCTTCTATATTCTTCTACTTTGAATTTGAATTTCAAACTTGTACTCGATTGCATTGTTGAGTTTTGTGTTTTTTCGCAATTTACAGGTTAATGAAATCCCTAACAGATTCGTTTCAAGAAACGAATACTTTAAATCTTTTGATTCTTCACTTATTGAAGAAACACACGCTGCTTTGTTTTCAAGTATGGTTACAGTACAACGAGCACCATCGTTTAGGATACGTGAAATCAAACCTTCTAAAGATTTTAAGCTTCCCAAGGATTTGTTCTATGATGTTTCTTTGCAAATGCTCTCTGATAATCTTGATGGATATCCGAGGATGCTTGAGATGAATGATCTCTTTGCCTTTGCGTTTACAGAGACGAAACCTAACCACATAGCAGACTTGAGGTTTTCTTTTGAAGCGTGTTTGATGAGTTTTGTGTGTGGAGTTAACGAAGATAAAGCGAGTAGTATCACTGTTTTGGCTTCTAAAGTCATCAATATCGAAGATTACATGAAAGGAAAGACTATGGAAAACGTGTTTGGAGTTTATTTGATCAACATATCGACTAGTATTCGGATTTGGAGCTCATTGCATCCAGATTCAGAAGAAAAACGAAACTTTAAGGTTATTGATAAAGTACTTCAAAGCAGCTATGAGGTAAGGATATTGGAATTGGAACAGATTTTAGATTTTGGATGATTTTTAATCTAAATTTGAATGAATTTTGTGTAGGATATTGGAGTTGGAGATTGTGTTTCATGTCAAGCAAACAGTGAGATTGAGTTGTTTGGATTCTTGAAAGGGATTATAAGATCCTCAAAATTGAATTCATCTCAGATATTTGCGATTTTGCAGTGTCTAGAATCTACAAATTGTCATTACTGTAACACTGTTAAACTGATTTGGGGACCTCCAGGAACAGGAAAGACAAAAACAACAAGTGTTTTGTTGTTAATCTTACTGAAAATGAAGTGCAGGACTTTAACTTGTGCTCCAACAAACATAGCTGCTGTAGAAGTTGCATCAAGAGTTGTTAAACTAATCTTTGATTCATTGAAACTTGGTGGTTATGGTTTTGGAGATATTGTTTTATTTGGAAACAAGAACAGAATGAAAATCAAAGATGTCGACAAAGTTTTGGACATTTTTATTGATCACAGAGTTGATAAACTTTACGGATGCTTCATGTCAGTTACTGGCTGGAGATCGAATCTGAATCTTATGATCTCTTTGCTTACTGATCCTATAGAAGTATGTAGTCAATACTTCAGCAAAGAAGAAAACTCAGAAACTGATGGAAACAAAGATCAAGAACAGAAGATAAGGGAAAAACAACAGCTTTCAGTTAAAGAATTTCTACAAAAGAGGTTAAGTTACCTTATAAATGAGTTAAGGATTCATTTCTCAACTCTTTGTACGAATCTACCAACGACTTTGCTGTCATATCAAGTAGCTGAGTATATGAATCTCGTAATTCATCTCCTGAACGATATCGTAGTTTTGGATGAATGTTGTGATGGAGAATTGAAATTGTTTGTTCAAGGTCCAAAGAAAGGAAATTACAATGTTGAGAAAGATGTGGAAAAGGAGAGTTTAGTAGAAGATTGTTTGGAGATGTTGAGATTTATTAGTCAAAGTATAAAGATCCCAGATGGTGTAGATAAGTTTAGTCTAAGAATACTTTGCTTAAACAATGCTTATCTGCTGTTCTGTACAGCTTCAAGCTCTGCTAATTTAGAAAAGGGAAGTGCAATACAGTTTCTTGTGATAGATGAAGCTGCTCAGTTAAAAGAATGTGAATCCATTATTCCTTTACAACTTCCAGGACTTCAACACGTCATTTTAATCGGAGATGAGCAACAGTTACCTGCAATGATTCAAAGCAAGGTTTGTTTAATCTTTCATTTTCTTATTGATTTTACTTGTATTAAACCTGTAAAATGATATGTGAAATTATACAGATTGCATCAGAGGCTAAACTAGGGAGGAGTTTGTTTGAAAGATTGGTGTTCTTGGGACAAAAGAAACATCTACTTGATGTTCAATATCGAATGCATCCAGAGATTAGTTTATTTCCAAATCAAAAATTCTATGAAATGATGATTTCGGATGCTCCTTCTGTTCAACTTAGAGAATATGAAAGAAAGTATCTTCCTGAGGAAATGTACGGACCTTACTCTTTCTTCAACATACCTTATGGAAGAGAAGAATTTGGAGGACACAGTTTAAAAAACGTTGTGGAAGCTACTGTTGTTGCTGAGATCCTAGCTAAGCTTTACGCAGGTAAGTATGTAATCTTGTACAAATTCAATTACAAAATAATCAATTTAGTGGTGAAGTATTTGTTCTTTTGTTTGTGCAGCATCAAAACATAGTGAGAAACCTATCAGTGTAGGTGTTGTTTCACCTTACAAAGCTCAAGTCTTTGCAATCCAAGAAGAGATTAGTAAAAAGTTTAGTGGAGACACAAGTGGGAGATTTTCAGTTAGTGTTCGATCTATAGATGGGTTTCAAGGAGGTGAAGAAGATATTGTAATAATGTCGACCGTTAGATCTAACAACGAAGGAGTTATTGGTTTCTTGTCTAACCTGCAAAGAACAAATGTAGCTTTAACTCGTGCAAGGTATGTATTCACACTTAACACTTCTCAGTTCCTTATTACTGGTTTGTTAGCTTATGTTTTAATTAACCTTTTTTGTTTTGTTTAGACATTGTTTATGGATTCTTGGAAATGCGGCGACTTTAACGAGTACTGATTCAATTTGGAGGGATTTAGTATATAATGCTATAGAACGTAACTGTTTTCATGAAGTTACAGATGATAAATCTTTAGCTGAATCTATTGGAGCAGAAGAATTTGTTGTTCCCAATAGCTATCCGCTTATGTCTCCCGTCAACAATGGCGGAATGTATGATATTTCAAGATCGTTTACGTCTCTGAATCTTGAGGGAGAAACTATAGATCCAAGATTTTTGTTTTATTAACTCCCTAGGCTCCGATATTTTAATTTTAATCTGTGGTTTTTTTAGTGAAAAACGGCATGCTGTTTTTTTGTATTGTAGATAAAGGAATAAAAACGACATAAAGTCTATTTTGCCGACTCAAGGGTAGAGAGGTCTTTTTTATATTTGACTGTTCATTTTTTATTACTGACTAAAAATTAGGAAGCTCGATTTCGATTAGAATCTTCGAGAGAGTATCCATGGCGATTGTTGAGTTTCTGCCTAGAGAGTACGGATATGTCGTTATTGTTCTCGTTCTGTACTGTTTCCTCAATCTTTGGATGAGTGCGCAAGTCGGCCAAGCTCGCAAGAGGTCTTGATCAACTTTTTTTGTTTCTGAAATTTTTGAATCTCGAGTAACATGTTTCCGATTTGCGTTCTTCTCGCACTTTGTTCATCGTTGATTGTTTGTGGTTAAATTGATGTTGAGTATATCTCTGAACTGGATCCGTATCCGTCGTCTTGCTCCTGTTTTCTTTCAATTTTTTCGCGGAAAGTTTATTGGGATCTGTAGGTTAGTGTTGACTTTTTGCCATTGATTTGACCTGAAACTTGATTTCTCGTAACAGTTTCATGAAATAGGTTGATTTCGTCTTTAGATTTCTTGCCAATGGGATTGCTGAACTCGGATCCCTTTCTTTAATTGCTAATTGCTCATCAATTCGATCTTATTTTGAGTATTGTAAGCGCATGAACTTCGAAGAATTTTGATGTGCAATGAACAATTGTAAACAGATCATTGTAATTCTGATACAGGTACAAAGTGTTCTACCCAACACTATATGCAACAGAATCAGAAAACAAAGATGCTAAGCTTTTCAACTGCGTACAGGTTTGTGCAGACCTTTCTGATTCTTGTTACTTGTTTTCTAATTTGAGTCTCTAATCCAAACAGTTTTGTTTACATTTTGGTTGCAGAGAGGTCACCAAAACTCTCTAGAGATGATGCCAATGTACTTCCTACTCATGATCCTTGGTGGAATGCAACACCCTTGTTTCTCTGCTGGATTGGGTTTACTCTACAATATTAGCAGATTCTTCTACTTCAAAGGCTATTCCACTGGAGATCCCAATAATCGTCTCACCATTGGGTTTGTTTCTTCCCTTTTTGGTTTGCTACAAACCTGTAACTTAATCTGATACCATCTAAATCTAATCTTGGTGTTGCAGGAAATATGGTTTCTTGGCTTTGTTTGGCTTGATGATCTGTACCATCTCGTTTGCCGTCAATCTTCTACGAGGTTAAGCTGTCTTTGTTGTTGAAGTCCAATGTTCGTCAACTTCTGATCACTATCTTGTAAGTTGTTAAAACTTAAGTGTTTGTTAACTTTTGTCTCAATAACTTTTGAAGCAGTAATAAATCAATGATCGTTGCATTAAAACGTTCATATATATATAGATAATGGCTAAAGCAAAAAAAAATCTCAATACCAGCCACTCATTGTGTGTTAGACTATGAGATATCCTTTACAATTTTTATTTGCAAAAAAAAATATTTAGAATGTTCATTTTTCTATAAACAAACAATTATTGTTTGTTCAGAAAAGTTAAAATTTGCCTCTTTTTTATACTTTCGGTTCCATTTGTTTTTTTTTTTTATTGTGGGTTGATATTTGATAAGGAAAAGTAATTAAAGTTTCTCAAATAAGACGAAAAAAGGGAATAATTTTAGATAATGAATTTGATTATTAGATTCTAAACTGCGTAGTTGAGTCCAAAAAGAAAACAAGTGACGCAAAGACGAACATTACAGCACATGAACTGTTTGATTAAACATTACATTATTAGATGTAACGCTTACACCACTTGGAATTTTGTTTTATTTACGTTACTTGTACAACTTTTTCAATATTATATATACACACTTTATAAATTTGTTTGTTTGTTTTGATACATTAATTGAACGCGGTGTTTATTTTTATAATTAATTATTAATAATATGCATCATTTTTTAAAGTGTCGGACTTCAAATCTGATCATCTTTCTTTCACAAACTAGTAATCCATTAATGATTAAACTATTAAATTAACTTTTTAAAAAAGTTTTTTTTTTAATCTTTTTTATATTTTATATATATGTGTGTGGGTGTGCATATACACGTATATATAAATCTTATGTCCTTATCTATTTATGGTAATTGAGTTTACGAACCCCACAATATCATCATAGAATTTAATTCTTTTTGTTGATCTTCGTCCTCACTTCCTTATTTTTTGTTGTTATTATCGTCAAATTGGAAACGGTTGGTCAAAATTATTAGAGAAAATCAAATACATTTCTAAAGAGAATATCACATGTCACTTGTGACTTGTCTCACTTAACCCCACTCTCTTTCTCTATCCACCGCACAACACTAAAAATATAATATATTCTTCACAACTTGATCCCCACCAATCATATATTCAAATAATTTTATAACTTATTTGAAGTGTTTAAGTTTGAATTTAAGTTATTAACTGAAAATCTATTTAAATGGTATGAATTAAAATAAAAGAATCAAGTATTACATTTGTATCATAGGATATTGTGAAATTTCTAGAATAATATCATGATTTGGTTTGATGAATCTAGAGTATTTTTCGTAACTGGAATAGATCTCGTTGTCATTTCATTTGATATATTATATTATATCACTTTTATTTAATAAGAGAATATTATAGAGACACAATGAATCATGCTATTATTTAATTTGAAAAAAAAAATTATGAGTCATGAGTTATGACTATTTTTTTTGTTATTTTTAAAAGAGTCCCCTAACTTATTTGGTGGTTTTAATATTGTGACTAAATTATGAATCATGCTTATTTAATGAACTCACACAAACTATATATAGATTTATATACATAAAAAAATGAGATGAAAAAACGGAAAATAATTCTTATAATTTAGAAGGCTCCTCTCCGCTGAATCTATTCTAGTAGCATTAATTAAATTAGATATGCTATAGATCAGATGTTCAAAAAACAATGAGCTGTTTTACTATATTTAATTGGATATCCTATTTAATTACATTTAATGAAAAGATTTAGCAATCTAAAAAGAAAGAAAAAAAAGGAAAGAACTTGTTGGTTAACCTGAACATAAAGCAAAAACAAAGGGGTAAAAAGGTAATTTTAATAGGATGAGTCGGCACCAGCTAACAATCTCGCAGTATAAAACACCATCATAGTCGACGTTGTTGATATTTGATAATCGAATCCTTTTTTTTTCTCTTCGGTCTTCTCTGAAAGCTTTCTCTTTCATGTTGTTCGTCTTTTAACTTGCAACGCTTTCTCCAAGAAATTATCAGTAGAAAAATGCCACGATCACGAAACCCTAAGATCTCCGCGAACGACGCCATACGCTCCTGTCGTCTTTCGATTTCTAATCTTAAAGTTTTATTTGTTTTTGAATCGTTGCCTTTAAATAAGCTCCATTACGATTTTTCTAGATAAGCTGCCCCGTTCATCCTCCGATCTCTCCAGATTTTCTTGCTTGCTTCTCTGATTCGTCATCCGTTTCCAATCGTCTTGGTTATTACTCGGATTTTGGACTGCGCATTATACCGCTCACGTTTAAAGGATCTCTCTGTTTTTTTCTCTTCTGTTCGGTCCTGTGGTTCCTCGTTAATTTTCAATGGATTCGAAGATTTCCTTTCCCGACGGTCTTCGTGAAGGTAACTACGATTATAATTTTTCTTTTTGTCTTTTTCTACTTTTAGATGGTGGCCTGCGATTTTTAAATTGCGCATTGATTTTCGGCAGTCTGCATTCGGATAGGAAAAATATCTTAGATAGATTTCACAATTCCGTGTTGTATAAACTCAGATCGATTTTCTAGGGTTCTTCTTCTGAATGTCTGGAGTCCGTCTACGTTCAATTATTGGGGTAGCTTTTTTGTAGGCGTAAGAGTTGTTTCGAGTTTGTATAAAAATCTCCGATTTTCATTGTGGCTGAAATAATTTTGTATGAAAACGAGATTTTGCATTGTCATATATTTTGTGTGAGGTTTCTTATCTTTTTCGTTAGACAATGAGAATAATTTTTGGAGCTCCAGAATTATGCACTTTAACATCTCTTGAATTTGCAACCAGACACAATATCTGCTCTTCTCCAGAATCAGAACGATGTGCAGCCTTCTGTCATCGTAATTGGCGGTGGTATGTCAGGTCTTGCTGCTGCTAGGAATCTCTCTGAAGCATCTTTCAAGGTAATAGCTTACTTTCTTTTTGCTTATCATAAAGTTTGTAGATGTGCATTCCGTGTACAAAATTTCAAATTGTTGGTTGTTTGTGTAGGTGACTGTTCTTGAATCACGGGATAGGATTGGTGGTCGCATTCATACCGATTATTCCTTTGGCTGTCCAGTTGACATGGGAGCTTCCTGGTGAGTTTATTTCGTTTGACAACTTAGTTCCTGGCTTTGTTTCTTCCTCTTTTAAAACTTCGTTCATGCTTGCACGATTAGGCAGCTTCTGTTTGTAGGAAATTCAGATGTGTGCCTGGTGTGTAATATTGTTGGCATGGAGTGAACAGTTCTGTTAGTCCAAAGAAAGATGAACAAAGCAATTACATTTATAAGTCTTTTAACCCTTTCTCAAACTCAATTCAGGTTACATGGAGTGTCTAACGAGAATCCCTTGGCTCCCATTATTCGTCGTCTAGGGCTGACATTATACCGAACTAGTGGGGATGACTCCATCTTGTATGATCATGATCTAGAAAGGTAACCCTTCCCTGCCTTTCATGTCCTTACGTTTGATCCGTTAACTTCTGATTTTTGTGATTTTCCATTGCACAGTTAATGCTAATATTTACACCATTAGGATGGTTCCTGCTTGATTTTGTGGTTTCATATTGTTCATCTTTCAAGATGTGGGAGAAGCCAGTAGTAGATGGAGCCAGTGAACATTAATTTGAAATATTCATAATGAGAATTTGGTTTTTCAGTTATGGACTTTATGACATGCAAGGGCGTAAGATCCCGCCGCAGTTGGTCACTGAAGTTGGAGATGCATTCAAGAGAATTCTCGAAGAGGTAATCTTTGCAGTTGTTTGGTTAAAATTTCTAGTTAGTGTCTTTCACCACATGAGAAGTTGACGCCTGCTTATACTTTGGTCTAGACGGAGAAAATAAGGGACGAAACTGCCAATGACATGTCAGTTCTTCAAGGAATATCAATCGTTTTGGATAGACATCCAGAACTAAGGTATCAACTGCAGCAACATTCTGCCATATACATTTAACTTCCCAAAACTATACATGTATTATAACCTCCTGTTGCTGTTTTTCTTATCTAGACAAGAGGGAATGGCCTACGAAGTTTTGCAGTGGTACTTATGTAGGATGGAGGCATGGTTTGCTGTGGATGCAAATCTGATATCGTTAAAATGCTGGGATCAGGCAAGCTAACCATTCTATTCCTTATTTTATCTGACTAGCGTTGTAGGCATAGTCACATATATCCATGTATGCACTCTATCTTGACTGCTTAGTTTACTAATGAAACCAAGGAAGCTCAAATAGTGTTATCTGTTGTGCAGGATGAATGCCTTTCCGGTGGTCATGGTCTAATGGTGCAGGGTTACGAGCCAGTGATCAAAACACTTGCAAAAGATATAGACATTCGTTTGAACCATAGGTAATTCAATGGACATCTTATGACATGTTTAACTGTCACACTACTGTTCCTCTTTCTTACTTATATATATCGCTTGATTTTGGATTTTTATTTCACAGGGTGACTAAAGTATCAAGAGCATCTAACAAGGTGACAGTCACAGTTGAAGGAGGAACCAATTTTGTTGCTGATGCTGTCATTATTACTGTGCCTATTGGTGTTCTCAAGGCAAATCTAATTCAATTTGAACCAGAGCTTCCACATTGGAAGAGCTCTGCAATATCAGATATTGGCGTAGGCAATGAGAACAAGATTGCCTTGCGATTTGACAAAGTATTTTGGCCGAATGTTGAATTCTTAGGGATGGTCGCACCCACCTCGTACTCTTGTGGTTACTTTCTGAATCTCCACAAGGCAACAGGCCATCCGGTACTCGTCTACATGGCTGCTGGTAATCTAGCTAAAGACCTTGAAAAACTATCCAATGAAGCCACAGCAAATTTCGTTATGATTCAACTTAAGAAAATGTTCCCTGACGCACCTGATCCGGTAAGCACTCCTCATCTTATATGCTCAATCAATAGCTTATTGGTTACAACATAGAAGTAAACTGTTGTTGTTTACAATGAAAACAGGCTCAGTATTTAGTGTCACGGTGGGGAACAGACCCAAACACACTTGGGTGTTATGCATACGACGTCGTTGGAATGCCGGAAGATCTGTACGTGAGGCTAGGACAGCCAGTGGATAATATATTCTTTGGAGGAGAAGCAGTAAACGTGGAGCATCAGGGATCTGTACATGGAGCTTTCTTAGCTGGAGTCTCGGCTGCTCAAAACGCTCAAAGGTATATCTTTGAGCGACTCGGCGCGTGGGAGAAACACAAATTAGTTTCTCTCATGAGGAGTGATGCGATTGATACTTCAACTGTACCTCTCCAAATCTCCAGGATGTGATATAACTCCCAATTTATTTTTCTCCAATTTATTTTTCTCCATCCAAACAAATAAGAGATGTCTCTAAAAGTGATGTCTGAAACTGAAGTGATGTCTGTAAGTTCGATGCTTTCTTGAACTGTTTATAACTCAATTGATCAATACAATCTAGCAGCCAGAATCAATATTAAACCAGGGTTTAGTTCGGTTTTGATATTAATTGGTGTTTTTTTGTTTAGCGAAGTTAAAATCTCAGTTTAGGTGATTTTAATCTCAGTTTCACGGCTCTTTACTTATTTGTCACGGGAGATGACGAGTTTAATCGACGAGGTGTTGACGTACCCGTTGACGGAAAAGGCAGCTTCGTCTTCTTCGTATTCATCACAGAGTGATTCGAGTCCTGTCGATGCGGTTATATTCGTCGGGATTTCGTTGTTGCTCGGCGCAGCTTGCAGGCAACTATTTCACGGTACTAGAGTTCCGTACACTGTGGTTCTTCTCGTCATCGGTCTTGTTTTCGGATCACTAGGTTCGATATTTAAGCTCTATCTTTTGAATTTTCCTTCGTATCACGGGAAATCACGCTGCTGAATTTTTGAAATTTATTTCATTTTGTTGGTTAAATTCAATTTGTTGATGTTTCCTTGTTTATAGTATCAATATCTCAGCGAATCATTTCAAGACGATGAAAGATAACAGTACAGCTGAATTTGAAGTTGAATTTGTTATATTGAAGTTGAGGCCAAATTATTTGTTTCTGCAGAATATGGAACTAATCATAATCTTGGGAAGATTGGCAACGGAATTCGTATCTGTAAGCTACAGTATATTTTCACTACCTCGTTAGATTATTGACCGTTAAATAATCGGAATTGAGAATGTTTGCAGCAACAATGATCTTAGCGTTATTTTACAGGGAATGATATTAACCCCGATCTACTTTTGGCCGTCTTTCTCCCTGCTCTTCTTTTTGAGAGTTCATTTTCCATGGATGTGCATCAGATTAAGGTTATTTTCTATCTTCTATGCACCATCTTAAATTTTTATTTTAACCCAACTAACTATGCAAAAGGGCAATAGTTCTAGTAAATGTTTTCTCCTGCCATTGCTGTTCATTGGTAGAGGTGTATAGGACAAATGGTTCTGCTTGCTGGGCCTGGAGTTCTGATTTCTACCTTCTGTATTGGGTCGCTTTAAGGTATCAATTGGCTTCAGACATGGAGATAGAGAACATTTTAGTATCCATTTAAGTTATAGTTTGTGTGTTGTGGTCTTATAGTTTACTTTTCCATATAACTGGGACTGGAGAACATCATTTCTGCTTGGAGGACTTTTGGGTGCTACCGACCCCGTGGCTGTTGTTGCTATGCTAAAGGAGCTTGGTGCTAATAAGAAGCTGACCACGATAATTGACGGAGAATCTGTGATGAACGATGGGTAATCATGCCAAATTTTGCTTAGCAACAGTGTGGTTTTATGTCATTTATGCTCGAGCTAAATTGCTTTTAAAATTCAGGGTATCAGTTGTAGTCTTCCAGTTATTCTTCAAGATGGTGATGGGACATAACTCTGATTGGGGTTCCATAATTAAATTTCTGGCTCAAAACACATTTGGAGCGTATGCTTGTTTTTGATTTTCCTTTGTTAGTGATTTTATTTATGTGTGGGTGTCTCTTTTCTCAGGTTATGCTGTGTGGTTCTGTTTGTTTAGTGTAGGCATCGGTCTAGCTTTCGGCATTGCATCTGTTCTTTGGCTCAGGTTTGTTGTCAATGACATGGTGGTTGAGATCACTGTAACTCTTTCTGTGAGCTATTTCGCATATTACACGGTATCCTATTCTCTACACTGTATTGTTTAATTTGAAAAGTCTTAGCTCTCTTGAAAAACTGACAGTTCTTGACCACATGTAGGCTCAGGAGTGGGCTGGAGTTTCTGGAATTTTAACTGTGATGATTTTGGGGATGTAAGTCGTGGTAAAGTATCATTTCTTTCTTTTGTCATCGTGCTAAAAAATCATAATCTCCATCATGATTGGAATAGGTTTTATGCATTTGCAAGGACAGCATTTAGAGGTGAAAGTCACCAAAGTTTGCATCAGTTCTGGTATTCCACAACTTCCACAGTTATGTTCATCGTAGCTCCTAAGAAAAATATGTATAATTATGACTGGCTTTTAAACTTTTGTAGGGAAATGGCTGCTTATATTGCAAATACGTTAGTTTTTGTACTCAGGTAAGAGGTGTCTGAAAGCATTACAAGACAGAAAGTTACTCCACTCTATGCTTAAATTGATGCTACAGTTAAATTACATTTTTTTTTTCTTCTGTGTATTTGTAGCGGTGTTGTCATCGCTGAAGGCGTTCTTAGCAGTCAGAAAATATCTTATGAAGGTGCCCTTCACAGTTTAATTCAGTTATTGAAGTATATAATTATAAACTTTCCTCTAGAGATCAATGTAGTAAATTTATAATCTTCATGATTATTTTGACTTTAGAGAATATGGGTTTAAGGAACCTTCAAGACTTTGAATTCTTTTTTCCAGGACGGTCGTGGTACTTTCTTTTCCTCCTATACTTGTATGTCCAATTTTCCCGCTGCGTTCTGGTTGGAGCTCTATACCCATTACTACGTCGTTTTGGCTATGGCTTGGACTGGAAAGAAGCCATCATAATCACGTGGTCTGGATTAAGGGGTGCCGTGTCACTCTCACTCGCTTTATCTGTGAACGTGAGCTTTGCAAAAAATGATCAATCTCGTTTATTAATGGATATTCAATATGCTCTCTTCCCTTTTCTTAGCTCTGACATACTCTATTTCTCTGTCATATGTTTCAGCACTCAAGTGGCAACTCATATCTTAGTTCAGAGACCGGAACAAGGGTGAGTTTTGAAACACAGTTCGAGTTCCTTCCGAGTCTCTTAATGGATAATTTTTTTTGTAATTGTAAGTTGATCAGCTTTTTTGCAGTTTCTATTCTTCACGGGTGGGAAAGTTTTCCTAACTTTGGTAGTTAATGGATCCACCACACAATTACTTTTGCACCTTCTTCGTATGGACCCTTTAACGGCGACCAAGGTTAGAGTTAGTCCTATATTTACTTCAACTTTTGCTACTGATATGGAATGAATATACTTGTTCTTTATCGATTGACAGAAACGAATACTGGAGTTTACCAAGTATGAAATGTTCAACACGGCATTAAAAGCTATCGAAGATCTAGGAGATGATGAGGAGCTTGGATCTGCTGACTGGCCTACACTTAAACGATATATTTCAAGCTTGAACGATTTAGAAAACGAGCCAGTTCATCCTCACAGAGGATATGATCCGGATAATCTTGATCCTACCAACTTAAAAGACATACGCATGCGCTTGTTAAATGGTAATCAATGTCTTTCACACCACATATTAAGCACTCAAATTCTTTACCCTTCAAAACTCGCTATTGATACAACACTAGTGCATGTCTCAGGTGTCCAAAAAGCTTATTGGGTGATGCTTGATGAAGGGAGAATAACACAAAGTATTACCAACGTTTTGATACAATCAGTAGATGAGACGCTCGACCTTGTTTCTACTGACTCGTTATGTGATTGGAGAGGTTTAAAATCACATGTTCGTTTCCCAAGTTTTTTCAATCAAGAATTATCCCTCGCAAGTTGGTCGCATATCTCATTGTTGATAGACTGGAATCTGCTTTTTACATTTCTGCTGCATTTATCCGTGCCCATAAGATGGCGCGACAGCAGTTGCATGACTTTTTAGGTAAGATATCATTCTCTTCTGTTATATCTATTGGCTTTACTCCTTAGACTTTCCATTACATCTTGGAAAGGAAACCTTTTTTTTTAAGGTAACAGTAGCATTGTTTCTACTGTAATCAATGAAAGTGAAGTGGAAGGAGAGGAAGCAAAACAGTTCTTGGAAGATATTCGTGCATCATATCCTCAGGTTTGAAATCATTTTCTTTTCTTGAAATCTATAAGTTCTCGGGATTATACTTATATGTTGATATAACGTTAAATTGCCTTCCAGGTTTTGCGCATTTTAAAAACAAGACAAGTAACACATTCCGTGCTGAATCGTTTAAGTGGTTACATCAACAATCTTGAGAAGGTAGGGCTGTTAGAGGAAGAAGAAGTTTCTCATCTTCATGATGTTCTCCAGGTACCATTTGAAGATTGCTTGTCTACAAGTTCTTGCTGTTTCCAGTTCTTTTCTCTGATGCTGTTTCCTCTCTCTGTGCAGTCTGACTCGAAGAAGCTTCTGAGAAATCCTTCTTTAGTAAAGCTTCCAAACTTAAGCGACTTGATTAACGCCCATCCTTTATTCGCGTCACTTCCTTCTGCAATCTCTGAGCGGCTTAAGCATTCCGCAAGAGAAACAATGAAACCGCAGGGATCCATGCTTTACAGTGAAGGTTCTATTCCAAATGGAATCTGGCTCATTTCTAATGGGACTGTTAAGGTAATCAAATTCTCTTACGATGATGGAATTTTATCAGACCTTTAGTCACACTTATGTTGCTAATATATATGTTTTGTGCAGTGTGGGGTAAAAAACCTAAGCACCATACATTCATCGTATCCGAGCTTCTCTCTAAATACCACATTGGGGCTCTACGAGGTACTGAGTGGAAAACCATATGTCTGTAATATGATTACAGACTCGTTTGTGTTTT
>KE152635.1:136150-179235 GCA_000411095.1 Aethionema arabicum
AATGAGAGACGACATGAGATTCTCAAATTTTTTAATTAAAAGAAAATATTTTATTAATATTAAATTCATTTTTTGGGTGAGAGACTTGAAGAGCGCCTTTGGTGTTCATGGTCTTACATCATCTTCGGATCGGAAATGAGAACAGGTAAATGTGTATAATAAATTCTTTCCAATGAAAAAATTGACTCGTGGTTCTTTCGAATACATAGCCACAAAATAAAAAAAAACCACTACATCAACGTTTTATCGGTATATATTTGGTGTACGGTCGGCCCTAAAACTATGGGGACGTAAGGCAAAATCCGAAATTGAGGCTATTATTTCATATAAAAAAATGAATTTTTATTTCTTTATTTTTTTGCATAAATAAATATATGATTCCAGCCATTGGGTTAAGTATGGCTCCAGCCATTGGAACGGCGAAGTGCATCTCATACATGGCTGGTATGTTTGAGGCTACAACAGAGACCTAAACAAACATAGTACTGTTTAGGTCTTTAAAATATATTTAATATATTTTATTTGTCTTTTTTGCATCATGTATGTTGGATGCTTATTAGACATCATAATTTATTGGAGGGACAACTCACTGTAAATATATGTGATGAAAATATGTTAAAAAAAATTGTTCATTATGTTTATTTTTAAACGTGGTTTTAGAATTTTCATATGGTTTATGAAATTTTTTTCATTTACTTAAAATAATTTCATTAATTAGATGTATTTACCAAATTTATTATAATAATTTTTTTTAACATTTAATGATAAGGATATAAATGGTATTTACTTGTATAAATTACTTCGCAAACTTAAAACAATACTTAATTTAAAATAAAAAAATATATTTAAAAGGACATTTAGAAAGAAATGGAAAGAATATTAAATTGATCATGTGACATAACTGGTGATGAATCAAGCGTACGGTGATGAATCAAGCGTATCTCATATGATTAATGTTTACTTGTTTCAACATGCATATAATATAGAGGCTCTATTATTTGTACTAAACTTTCTTCTTAATATTTTCATTTTAAAATATAAATTTTTTTTTATAAAATATTGTTTTCCAAATTATTAGTATTTTAAGATTTTGATACATAAAATGTTATATTTTGGCAATAATCTTTCTATTTTTGTTATTAAATTATTATCTACAAAGTGAAATTACTTTTGTCGTTTAAACTATTTTCTTAGGTTGAAAAAAAAAATTATTTTATTAATAATTTTTGGAAAATGGAAATATTAAGAAAAAAGTTTAGCAAATAATTGAGTGTGATCATTATTTATATAATATAAAAAATATAGATATGTGTGCCATGTCCCTCATCAGGATCCTGCTTTATATGTAGCCAAATGATTTAAATAGATGGGCCAACAATGATTTATAAATTTCGAACAAAAAGTTAGAATTGTAAAAAAAAAAAAAAATAGTTAGAATTTGAGATAACTTAAATCCTTCAAATCAAAAGAAGACAATACTATAACTTTGGAGAAATCAAATAAAATCATATATAGAAGCTAAATAGATGATTGTTGAGTAGGAGACATCTCTGTGAAAACTAGATAAGATATGTATATACAGTAATTAGAGTGATGATGATACTGTTACTGCATTATTGTGTTTATTGTTCACATGGTATATATAAACCAAATTGGCCCATCAAATTAATTGATGATTCACATCATATATATAAACCAAAATTGTCCTTTCTGTAATCAATTAATTGATTGGACCACAGACAAAGACAAAGACTGTATTTCTGGCTTTGGGTATCTCAAAGATGAACTATACTTGAAGTCGAGTGACATTTTTCTTTTTCCAGGGAGTGAGATTTTCAAATAAAAGTTTGAAAGTTATTTGTTCCAACAATATATTTTTGTTTAATTTTTCGATTAATAATATAATTTTTAACATTAACAAAAATTAATACTATATGTTAAAAAAAAACAAAATTATTAATAATATTTAAATTTATAAATGTGTATAAAATATAAATTTAATTTTTTCTGATATTTAATTTATTATATAACATATAATATTATAAAATACTTAATATTACTATTGTGTTATACACTATATTACATAATAAAAATTAAATTGTTTTAATTATCGTGTTTAACATAAAAATTAGATTTAGTTTAATGTGTTTAAACTACACAAATTAATATGTTCTTTAATAAAAATTTCATCTAATTTAATGTGTTTAAACTATACAAATTAATATTTTAATTTGTTGATTTTACTATTTTATATTTTATTTTTGTATTTTATTTTAATTCTACTATTTTTTAAATTATATAAAATTAAATTTGATATATTTAACTTAAACAAAACATAAATAGAATAACTAAAAACACAATAATAAATTTTTTAGTTTTAAATAGTAATCTTCTATCATTTAAGGTTTAAACCAATACTTAGTTTAGTAATCTGCGATCATTTGGGGAAATAATCTTCACTTCCATCTTCCATCAAACAGATTTATTTCATATAATTCAAAATCGAATTAAAGAAAAAACAAATAAAAAAAGAGGAATCAGAGTATTGGCTTGGAATCTCTCTGAAAGAGAAACAAAATTCGCTCCATATAATCAAATTCGATCATCTGGGGAAATAATCATCACCTCCACACCATCAAATCAAAACAAACACACGGATCCGTACGAAATTCGGTAAAAATATATCGAAATAAACATTAAAACCAGTGCACATCACGAAATTGACAATTAGGGTATCAGAGAAACTGAGGAAGAAAGAGGAGGCCAATTGCGGTAGATATAAAAAGAAGCCAAAAATTACAAGTTTAGAGAAGCCAGTGCAAATTGTATGTAGAAGCTAAAACATAATTGTTGAGTAGATCACGGAAACAAGATAACATATCTATGGCTACATTACATATTACACATTAAAAATTAAATAAAATTTTATAATAAATAAAATATTAGTTTAACACTTCACTTAGATATTTTATTGATCATTTTCTGGATACATTATACTCTTTTCACCAATTTCACTTTATTAAATACACCATAACGATTTAAGATATATATATAAAAAACACTTTTTCATTAAACTTATTAGAAATATAAACATAAATCATGATTCCATACAATCACATAATTAATTTTAAAATCACGAAAATATTCATTCTATACCATACATTCCACAAATCCCCCAAAAAAAAAACAATTTAAATTAATTTTAAGATCGACACACACATCCACCATAGCCGCTCCCATAAATTACAGTTATTGTACCCAAAACCAGCCCTGAAAAATACGGGATTTGTGGCAAAATTTGAAATTAGTATTGATATTTCAATCATGCAAAATTTTTTTTTTTTTTTAACAAAAGAAATACAATTGGAAGNGTTGATTTTACTATTTTATATTTTATTTTTGTATTTTATTTTAATTCTACTATTTTTTAAATTATATAAAATTAAATTTGATATATTTAACTTAAACAAAACATAAATAGAATAACTAAAAACACAATAATAAATTTTTTAGTTTTAAATAGTAATCTTCTATCATTTAAGGTTTAAACCAATACTTAGTTTAGTAATCTGCGATCATTTGGGGAAATAATCTTCACTTCCATCTTCCATCAAACAGATTTATTTCATATAATTCAAAATCGAATTAAAGAAAAAACAAATAAAAAAAGAGGAATCAGAGTATTGGCTTGGAATCTCTCTGAAAGAGAAACAAAATTCGCTCCATATAATCAAATTCGATCATCTGGGGAAATAATCATCACCTCCACACCATCAAATCAAAACAAACACACGGATCCGTACGAAATTCGGTAAAAATATATCGAAATAAACATTAAAACCAGTGCACATCACGAAATTGACAATTAGGGTATCAGAGAAACTGAGGAAGAAAGAGGAGGCCAATTGCGGTAGATATAAAAAGAAGCCAAAAATTACAAGTTTAGAGAAGCCAGTGCAAATTGTATGTAGAAGCTAAAACATAATTGTTGAGTAGATCACGGAAACAAGATAACATATCTATGGCTACATTACATATTACACATTAAAAATTAAATAAAATTTTATAATAAATAAAATATTAGTTTAACACTTCACTTAGATATTTTATTGATCATTTTCTGGATACATTATACTCTTTTCACCAATTTCACTTTATTAAATACACCATAACGATTTAAGATATATATATAAAAAACACTTTTTCATTAAACTTATTAGAAATATAAACATAAATCATGATTCCATACAATCACATAATTAATTTTAAAATCACGAAAATATTCATTCTATACCATACATTCCACAAATCCCCCAAAAAAAAAACAATTTAAATTAATTTTAAGATCGACACACACATCCACCATAGCCGCTCCCATAAATTACAGTTATTGTACCCAAAACCAGCCCTGAAAAATACGGGATTTGTGGCAAAATTTGAAATTAGTATTGATATTTCAATCATGCAAAATTTTTTTTTTTTTTTTAACAAAAGAAATACAATTGGAAGGTCGGTTTAATTCGGGAGTCGAAGCAAATGTCTCATAAAACTTAAATTGTACCGTTACCACTAAAGTTGAAGCGTCTGCGTTATTTTGGAAAGACGCATTAATCACAAAGTAAAGACCCGTGATTTTATCCCACTTCAAAACATGTCCCACTTGGTCGAATTGCATCACCAATTACGATTTCTTTGTAATTGTTCGGTCACTTTCACATCTGCTACACTGCACAGTGCACACCATTGAGTCCACAGAAACGTGATGAATAATGTAAATTGCAGTGACATTTTGATCTTTACTTGTATATGGTATAGTTGTGAATAAGAGTAATTATTACATGATTTTTATTAAAACCTTCAAATTTCAAATATACACAAATTAAATTCTGCTTTTAAAATAATACATGACAATTAAAACGCCGTCGTTTTGTAATAAACCGAAAATTTTTAAATCCACCCAAAAATCTTAAACCCTGACCCTAACACTTGGGCTTTCTTTGATGGGCCTGATTTAAAGCTAGTTTTCAAAACGTAAGCCCAATAAAAGCCCATTAGTTTATTTTTGACTGAACAGAGTAACACAGGACAAGGTGGAATGATTGGTGCATAGATATGTCTCTGTCACACATATCTGCACCAATGTTTATGACTTCTTCACCCTACAAAATCCTTCATCACATTACAAATCTGCAGCTTTTAAACCGATAAAACAAAATTGGTTTAATATGTAGTTTGAATTGACTTAATCCTCACCGTGTCATAAACTTGATTAGCTTTAGTCTCAAGATTAGTAAAAGCCCCAAGAAATTTAATCCATTCTGCTCGCTTTGAAGATCAGAAAACAGCACCAAAATTAATAAACTCTTAGATAAATGTTCATAAGTCTCTATGACTCTATGCAAACGGTTTAGGGTTTACCTGAAGAGGTGTAGATTCACTAAGTGGAACAAAGTTAGCGAAATTACAAGTCTGAGGTTGATCAGTATCGCTAATGAAATGTGAAGCGAATTGAGATAGTTGCGTTTGTTCATCTTTGTCAAATTTAACTAATTCCCCTGTTTCAAACAGTTTCAAAACACAAGCTGAAGCTACTGCATCTCAAGTTATCCCCTTCATACTCCCAAGTAATCCAAGTAACTGCACAAACAATTGTAGTTTAAGAGCCATAAAACCCTTTTTTAATTCAAAGAAAAATAAAAAATAATCATCATCTCCCCCACTTTATTCAAAGAAAAATAAAACCCATTTATTCTATATTTTGAAAGAAAAATAAAAAATAAAAGAGCGATCAGAGTATTGGCTTGGAATCTCTTTGAAAGAGAAACAAAAATCGCTCCATATAATCACATTCGATCATCTGGGGAAATAATCATCATCTCCCCCACTTTCCTCAAATCAAAACAAACGCACCGATCCGTATGAAATTGGGTAAAAATGTATCGAAATATACATTAAAATTTAAAACCAGTGCACAAAACGAAATCGAACAATTTGGGTATCAGAGAAACCGAGGAAGAAAGCGGACGCGAATTTGCCGTTTATATAGGTGTCGAGTAAAAAAAAACCCTACAACGTAGGGCTTTGATGATGGGCCTGATTTAAAGCCGTTTTGGAAATGCAAGCCCAATAAAAGCCCATTAGTTTTTTTTTTTTTTCCTTTTAATAGAATAACACAGCCCAAGGTGAATGTTTATGACTTCTTCACCCTACAAATTGTTCACCACATTACAAATCTGCAGCTTTAAACTGACAAAAACAAATTTGGTTTAACTTAATAATACAGATTATAACCGGCCGGTTTAACTTAAAAGACGAGACATATATTTCTCTTGGGGCTGTTCAACTTTCGTGTAAGCAACATTTTATAATAAAACTTGTCAACTAATACACAACTTCCTTGTTTGTAGGTTCGTGAGTGGTGACTCTCTTACACATTTTCCTCAACTTTCACTACCAAACCTTTAGCAATCTCTTTCAGCATAGGCTTTATGATCTTTCCATTACCGTTCTTGGATAGTTCTTGCAAGAACACAACTTTCCTCGGACACATATAATGCGGCATATTCTCACGGCAATACTTAATCATATTCTTTTCCTCTTCTTGATTAGCTTCAAAACCCTTCTTGAGAGCAATAAACGCACATGGTGTTTCACCCCACATAGAATGAGGCATGGCTA
This sequence comes from Aethionema arabicum, assembly GCA_000411095.1. NCBI lineage: Eukaryota > Viridiplantae > Streptophyta > Magnoliopsida > Brassicales > Brassicaceae > Aethionema > Aethionema arabicum. The sequence goes on from KE152635.1 coordinate 142,829, forward strand.
CAACCGCAGCCTCGTCCACTTTCTTATTCGTGTAAAGAACATTCTCTACTTCAATGCTGCTTATGTTTTCACCTCCTGAGATAATGATGTCTTTAGATCGATCTTTGATCTCAATGTATCCATTAGGATGAATCACAGCTATGTCTCCTGTGTTGAGCCATCCATGTTTGAAAGCTTCAGATGTTACTTTAGGGTTCTTTAGATACCCTTTCATTAAACTGCTCCCTTTCATAACGATCTCTCCCTCTGTCTTCCCATCGCGTGGGACACTCTCTTGAGTTTTTGTGTTCTTTACGTCAATGTCTTCTAGGATTGAGATCCCCATTCCTTGCCTTATTTTCATCTGCATAAGTTCATTCTTTGGTAGCCTGTTTCATATATAAAGATTTTGTATAAAAGAGTCATATTCAAAAAACTTTTAAAAGCATTTTGTTACTATTATTATAAACTCGCGTGTGACGAGTGATTATTTACCTCTCCCACTCTTTTTGCCATTCACAATAGAGAACAGGACCAGTAGCCTCAGAGAGGCCATAAGCGTGCAGCACTTGAAATCCAAGCTGTTCAACTTTTTCAATAAGCGCAGCAGGGGGAGATGAACCAGCGACTAGTACCTTAACAGGTTTGGAGCCGCGTGACCGGTTTGATCCACTTCCTTGTAGAAGAATGGTAAAGACAGTAGGAACACAACACATATGAGTCACGCCATGTAACTCTATATTCTTATAGATATCCTTTGCTTTCACATGCCTCAAGCAAACATTAGTGCCACCTCGCACCGCCATGGACCAAGTGATGGTCCAACCATTGCAATGATACATAGGCAGAGTCCATAGATAAACCGGAGAAGTCCCCATTTCCCACTCTACAAGTATACTCAATGCACTCAAATAAGCTGCTCGGTGGCTAATAACCACACCTTTTGGATCGGCCGTGGTACCAGAAGTGTAGTTCAAGGAGATAGGATCAAGCTCATTATCCACACGGAACATACGTGCGACCAAGGAGGACGTAGGCTCTCCCTTACAGATCACATCTTCATACTCTAAGTCTAATCCCTTAGATTGATGGTCGTCACTGATGAATATGATCAACGGGCTAGTCTCGGATCCCAAATTTTTCAATAGACGAAGGGCTTCTAGTGCCAAGGACTCGAACTCCCGGTCTATGAATAAGATTTTGGGTTGGGCGTGGCGCAGGATAGTGACAACGGTTTTGGCGTCGAGACGAGTGTTGATTGGGTTAAGTATGGCTCCAGCCATTGGAACGGCGAAGTGCATCTCATACATGGCTGGTATGTTTGAGGCCAAAACTGAGATCTAATTAAATGCAACGTTTATTAGATATTTTTTTTACATTATATATTAAAAAATAGTCCCTTCCGTTTTAAATTATTTAATGTTTTAGATTTTTTTAGTTGTTTCATTTTTTTTTTATCATTTTGTAGTTTAAATTAAATCATATAAATAAATTTATTGGTGAATTTCAAAATTTTAACTTAAACTCAATTATTCCATGTGTTCTAACTTAGATGGGTTTTTAGGTTTTTAACATTAATATAATTAATGCACATAATTTTGTCATATTTGAAAAAAAAAAATTGTAAAATTTTTTATTTTATTTTATAGTTCACTATTATATTATTTCTTCAAAAAATCATTAAAGTTTAAGAAAACAATAGTTCACAATTTAGTTATTTTTGGAAATATTTTGTTAAAATTAAAATTTTTGGATTATAGTTTAACAATTATATTATTTTTGAAGAAAATATGTCAATATTTAAAATTTTGGATTATTATTTACTATTTTGTTATTTTTTTGATAAAATGCTTATAATTAAATTTTGTGTATTTTAGTTCAGGATTATAATATTTTTGGGAAAAAAAATCTAAAATTTAAATTGTTAGATTATAGTCTCTGTTATTCATTTGTTAAGAGCACCGGTTCAAATGAGTAGCATAACGAGCCATTTTTTTAATTATATTTTCAAAGATTTATTTCGCTAGCTTTTTACAGAGCATTTTTGTCAATTACATGTTTTACAAAGTTTTATTTTTATCATATTTTTGTATGTATAATTTGTAGTCTTTTTCTTTTTACCGATTGTGATTCAATTGATCTATGAATTATGATAAGTGATGATCATTTGTTGACAGATTATTATATAGTTCTATAAAATGTTAAATTAATTATATTCGAATCTCACAAACAATATTTTTGCTAAAGAAGCAATCTTTTTTTCTCATTTCTGTCACAAAATAAAATACGAAGTCGTGTATGTAAGGTAACATACTAACATATAATAGAAAGAGAGAGAGAGAGAGTAACATACGACGTCGTTCTTGGCGATGTTAAGAGAAAGGAGATAGGCCGCGAGACGACAGCAACGGTCGTAAGTTTTCGACCAAGTGTAACGAGTTTCACCATAGATTATCGAAGTTCGATTTGGATAATAACTCGAAGCTCTCTTCAAGAACGTTAATGGCGTTAATGGAGAATAGTTAGCTTCACACATAGCCAAATTATTCATATTTAAATTACTTTTATTCTTTTTGTGTAATATTTGTGTGTAAGAGAAGAGTTCAAAGCAAATTAAAGATATATATAGAGAAAGTCGCGTGAGTCACCCATGACGACCCAATCATGTCCTTCTAATTTTATGTGAATAAAAAAAAACAATAATTAAGTAGAACTAATTAAACGTGACCATTATTTTAATTATAATTATATGCAGAGAGAAATATGTGTGTCGTAGAGTATCCAAAACTAACCTAAAAGATTTTTTGAAATTCAAAATTGACACCACCTAACCTACCCATATCAATGTTCAAAGCTTGGATTTAATATTCAGTATTGTACTATTGTTAGAGCATCCTTATTAATGACTTGGGTCATCAATTTTAATGTAACTTAAAAAAGTTTTTTTTTCTCATAAAAAAATAGTATGTATGAGATAGAATGTCCTAATTTTTTTTTTATTTTAGGACATTCTCTCATGGTACTATTTTTTATTAGAATTTTTTTTTTGTTAGATTAAAAATTTTACAGCTTTAACTGTCACTAATAAAGGTGTTCTTACGACAGTTAATTAAAAAAGATTTACTAAATTGAACATGTTATATAATAACCGAGGATGAATCAAAGTCAAACATATGTATTTTGCGTTTTTTCGGAAGGATTACAAACCGATTTTATTAAATAAAATGTGAAAATTAAATATATAAATCTAAATATTCAAAAAAAATTCAAGAAATAAGTTAAGTGGATAAAGTACTAAATCAACATTTTTCTGACTTAAACATGTATTATGATTTATTTGTATTTGATGGACTATGCAAAAGCCAATGATATTGGGCCCACATTTTTGTAGTGTCATCATTTTTTTTTTGTGTTTTTGTTTTTTTTTTTTTGTTTTCAGGCATATCAATATATGTATATTATAGAAAAAATGAGAACTATCCATCTAATAATTACTTTTGTGTGTGTACTAAGTATTAAGTACTAGCCAAATAAAGAGAAATTGTCACGAAACTACTTTTTAGGGAAGGTATTTTCAAAAAAACACTAATTAGATTTATCTTTTAATAATATATTAAAAAAACATAAAGAAGCGTAAATATCCTCAATCCAAAAACATAAATATACAATTTTGATAGTTTCTATTTAAGGCAGTTTTAATTAACTTCCTATGTTATCCTAATTTTCCTAATTTATACTACTACATTTATTTGTTAAAATATTATATTAATATTCTTACCAAATTATAAATATTTTTACATAATTATAGACATTCAAATGAGAGTTTAAGGTTTATGGTTTAGGGTTTAAGGTTATGGTTTAGAGTTTAGATAAAATAAAAATAAAAATAAAAAACATTGTAATTTATAGTATTAGTTACAAATAAAAAACATAGTGAAATGTCATCGATATGTTTTGTTCTTTTTTGAGAAATTGGTTGTTTTAACAATTGGTGGAGCTTCTTTAGTTTTTTAGACCCAAAAACTAACTTTTTTATACACATTTGGGTTAATGGAAAGACTAAACTACCCTTCCACACATCTAAGTATCTTTTTAGTTGACCTAATGGAGGATTTAGGGTTTAGGGTTTTGGGTTTTGGGTTTTGGGTTTAGGGTTTCGGGTTTAGGGTTTAGGGTTTCGGGTTTAGGATTTCGGGTTTAGGGTTTAGGATTTAGGTTTAGGGTAAATAAATACAGGAGCATTATCGTCATTGTTAATTATGTGGTGTCTATAAAACTAAAACTCGATTTCAAATGTCTATAATGCTTAAAAGGCATATGAAAAGTTTATTTTGCTAAATTTTCTATTGTTTTTTTTAGTTACAGATAAAATAAAAAACATTGTATTAATATTATATTTAAAGTTTTGAAAGTAAAAAATTACTCTTTAATAAAACTATGTGTCTATCTTATAGTAGTGATATTATTATAATTATTAGAGAAATATTATCAACTACGCAGTTCTTGAATGATTAAAAAAACCCTTTGAACTAAAGTTTATTTTTTGAACTACACTACTTTTTTAAAATCAAATATTTATAGTATTTTCAATGTGATGACTCCTCATCTTATTTGTTTGTTTTTGTAATATACAAAATTGTAATTTGACATGGATAAACTATATGATTAGTATATGCGTAAAGACAAAAAAACATGTGCACTATACTAAGGCCATCTCCAACAATGGGTGCTTAACCCAATTTTTTTAAATTAAAAAAATAAAATAAATGAAAAAGTGGAAGAAAGGGAACATACCGTTGCTTAGATGAGTAACTTAAGGAGCGATTCTTAGCTAATTATTACACATGTTCTCATATAATTGGTTTATGTATTTAATATAAATTAAAATTTAATTATTTATTTAAATAATAACATTTTATTATTTAAGCACCCCAAAACTGTTGGAGATGACCTAAGACCATATGCATCAATAGTCTCTCCCAATGAATCTCTCATCTATTATTATACTATTATTTTTATTTACTTTTTAATTTAAAATTATTTTATAAATATATAATATGTTTTGACCAATAGTTATGCGCCACGTATTATATGGGTCTCTCATATCATTTTGATGAGTCTCTCATTTGAGAGACTCATTATCAACAATTCTCATAAATTTTCATAAAAAACATATTTTTATTATTATTTTATTATTTTTATGGTGAGAGACTTCATGAGAGCCCCCTTGATGTTCATGCTCTAAGAGCATTTCTAATAAATTACTTTATTTGTTTTTATTCACTAAATGCAAAAAAACGCCCCCAAAGATATGGAGAGATGTATATTAAAATTATATGGTTTAGAATTACGTAAATAAAGTGATTGAAATAATATATATTGGAAAACTGATTTAAAATTTAAAAATAATATACATTTTGCAACTAATGCTACCAAACGATTTAAATGGGGGTGGACCAAATATGGTTTAAAATCACGAAAATATTATTCATTCTATACCACACATTCCACCAATTTCAAAAGAAAAAAACAATTTAATTAATTTCAAGATTGATACATACATGACTCATCCACCATATGCACTCCCATAAATTACAGTTATTGTACCCAAAATCAGCCGTTACCACACAAGTTCAAGCGTCTCGGGTATTTTGGAAAGACGCATTAATCACAAAGTAAAGACCCGTGATTTCTTTGCATCCCCAATTACGATTTATTATAATTGTTGGGTCACTTTCACATCAGCTACACATAATAAACGTGATGAATAAGAGCAATTATTACATGATTTTTTTATTAAAAACCTTCAAATTTCAAATATACACAAATAATAAACTCCGCTTTTAAAATAATAATTGACAATTAAAACCCCGTCGTTTTGTAATAAACCGAAATTTTTTAAATCCACCCAAAAATCTTAAACCCTGACCCTAACACTTGGGCTTTTTATGATGGGCCTGATTTAAAGCCGTTTTGGAAACCAAAGCCCAATAAAAGCCCATTAGCTTTTTTTTGACTTAACAGAGTAACACAGGACAAGGTGGAATGATTGGTTCTAAAGGCATAGATGTGTCTCTGTCACACATATCTGCACCAATGTTTATGACTTCTTCACCCTACAAAATCATTCATCACATTACAAATCTGGAACTTTAAACCGATAAAACAAAATTGGTTTAATATGTAGTTTGAATTGAGAAAACCTTGGCAATGTTTCTGAAGAAGGAAGTTGTGTAGTTTCCAGTTGGAAACAAGGCTTCAACAATGTCAGCAAGTACAAGATTTGGCTGTGAAATTGCTCCATTGTACCAATCTTTAAACAAAAAGACCAATTAAATTCAGCTAAAATCAAACAAAATGTGAACTTTTTCAAAAGAATTCATACCAAGAATGGTTCCATTTGTGACCCTTTTATCATATCTCCATATACTCTGATTCGAAAGAAACGCAAAGCAAGATTTATCCTCCACGTTTATATTCTCCAAGAACGTTGTTTGTGTGTAGCTTTGAGGGTCAGAAGTCAATGTTTCATCAATCACTGCATCTACAGTCTGTTAAAAAAGATCTCAGTTCATAAGAAAATGTAACCAAGAATGGAAAATTGGAATCAAGAAAGATAAAAGAAGAGATTTTTACACATAAAATGGCATGAAGTGCTTCTAAATCATCAGTATCAGAGACATTGTAAGAGATTTTATTAATAGATTTGTCGATATTTTCGCCACCAGCATCTTCAATAAACTGTTGTTCAACATTTACTCTTTAGTTCCAAATTCAAAAAGAGAGTTTTCAAGTGTTGATTTTTTTACCTTCAGCTTGTAAGGTTCCTTAGTAAAACACCAAATTCCATCCTTCAAGTAAAGACATATCAACGTTATAATTAAAGTCTTAATTACCATATTAATCTTTGAATCATTACGACATAAAATGATGATTTTTGTACATTGTACTCCATCCAAGCTACAATGGGTCTAAAAGATTTAGTCTTGTTAGCCGCCATTTGAGACAAACAAGTATAGCTTGTTTTAACCTGCAAAGCTTCATAACAACTTTTAAAGATTATACTCAAAAAAAGCCAATGAATTTATGAATTTTAATGACTTATCTCTCACCGTGTCATAAATTTGATTAGCTTTACTCTCAAGATTAGTAAAAGCTCCAAGGAATTTAATCCATTCTGCACGCTTTCCAAGATCAAGAAAACCACCAAACAAACTCTTAGAGAAGTCCGGTTTATGGTTTAGGACTCCATGGAAATGGTTAAGGGTTTACCTGAAGAGGTGTAGATTCACTAAGTGGAACAAAGTTAGCGAAATTACAAGTCTGAGGTTGATCAGTATCGCTAATGAAATGTGATGCGAACTGAGATAGTTGCGTTTGTTCATCTTTACCAAACTTAACTAATTCCCCTGTTTCAAACAGTTTCAAAACACAAGCTGAAGCTACTGCATCTGAAGTTATCCCCTTCATACTCCCAAGTAATCCAAGTAACTGAACCAAAAACTTGGAATTAGGAATCATAAACCCTTTAAATTTACATAGAAAATGAGTGTTTTGTTTACCTCGAAGAAAGAAACAGGAACGCCTCCTGAAAAACAGAGAGATTTCAGAAACAGAGTAGCTTTAAAAACAGGGGAGTAACAAAAAACAGAGCATACCTGTAGAAGATTGAGTATCTACTGAATAATTGATTAATGGAATCACAAAAGATTTAATCCTTGAAGTACAATACTTTGTGCGAACCGCCATACTAGAAGTATTCTACACATTACAATACATTTTTTTCCGGTTTAAAGATCGATACATTAAACCGTATAAGCTTAAAGAGAGTAATAGATTTAAAGGACCTGAATAAGAAGATAGCTTTTTCCATCAATGCCGTTTTTGATGACTTTAAAGGTTTGACCATAATAGATGTGGAAATTTTCAGCGTCTTCAACCTTTGAAATGCTTCCAATTTTTACATTATTGGAAGCTCCGTTTACTTTTCTCGCCGCCATTAAACACACCATTAACAAGAATAACAGAGGCCAAGAAGAAGAAGACGACATTAGGTATTGATTTGTGATAGGAATTCAACTAAACTCTTTTGGAATTTAGAACTGCAAATGTTCTGAGAGTTTCTGCAAGAGAGAGATAGGCACCTAAACATGAATTATTTTTTTGTAAATAATAATTTTAAGAAATAGTTTGAAATTGATACAGATCTTGTTGGAATGTACTTTTTGTTTTCATTTCAATTATTTAATGATTTTGGAATTTTACTAATTATTTTTTATTCATCTTCAAAAAAATCACAATTTAAATTTAACATAATAGAAACCCACTAATATATTTTTAACAGTTGTATTTTATATATTTTTTAGTACGTTTTAATAAAACATCAAAATTATTATTCTTGTTAAAAAAAAACTCAAAATCAATTGTTAATGGGTAGAATGATTATATGTCTGATGTAACAAATTAAGTTGATTTTTTAAAATTGTTACAAAAAAAAGGTTATTTTAAAGAAAAAAAATAAGAATATAAAAAAAAGGTGAGGTATAATTGGTGGGAGGTGAAAATGGTAGCCCGTGAAGAAAGCACTTGAAAAGTTATAATAGTTAATTTTGTCATATAGTGTGTGAATAGTTTGTGCTTTTTGCTTTCTTGTGATATTTTTGTTCTTTACCCATAACTTCGTCTCTTCCTCCACTCACATTACTTCTGTTATGTCATAATCCCTATCATCTTCATGTCTTTTACATTCATTTTTTATACTTTATATATATATATATAGATGTTTAGTTAAAAATGTAAACATTGTTTCATTACTTTTTGAATCGAAATCTTGAATATTTTGATTTTTATTTGTTTAGAATTTTTATAGTCGATATACATGACAAACGAAATTAAAAATAAATTTTTGTTTTGTAATATTATATTTGGGTATACATATTTAAAAATACATATTTTTGGATCCTTATTTATATTAATTTATCATATTACAAAACCTAATATTTAGATATTAACAATATTTTTGGATGATCTCAAATATAAAGTTTTTTTTTTCTCAAATATAATTATTGTATGATTTATTTATAACAGTAATTTATAAAATACTTTATAGCTATAATATGATATGAAATTACATAAATCTTATGTAAAGTTTTTTTTTGGATTAAACTCATATCCTCTATGTTAATATACTATTAGATAACTAACATTTTAAAATAATATTTTTTGATTGTTATTTGTAATACATTTCAATTTCGAGTAGAAGGCAACAAAAAAACATAGTTTATAGTTAAACGTGTGATATATTTGAAAACAAAAAAACATAGTTTACATTAATATTAATTAAAAAAAAAATCGGTCATATATTTGAAAACAAATACAACAAGGAAATTTTTGTTTGGTTTATAAAATTGGAACCAAAAGAAAGAGAAAAATACACTACATTTAAAAAAAAAAATTAGAAAAAGAAGTTTAGAAATCCATATATATAATTAAAAAAGACACATAGTAAAAACAGCTAAGATAATAACAAGAGAAAGCCCCAATTTCTTCAACATGAAACTAACTTTAACTTTCAAACTTTTTTCATCAACCATCATTTTCTTCTTCTTCTTCCACAAATTTCTTCTCATCATTTGAACGGCTTGATCTTCATCTTTATCACAAGATTCGTCCGCATCCGTTGGATTTATGTAGACTATAACTGTTTGAGATGGTACGATCTGTTGAAAGAATGTGTTGCTTACTTGACGACTTGTAACAAACATTCCATGACTTACCTCTACTTTTTTAACCATCTCGAACCGTGGAGAACTACTTCTGTTTTCATCGTTATGTTCGTTGTCTGAAAACTCTAGTGTGAAAACATCATCCAAATCTCCATTAATGTTGTTCATGTTAACTCCTACAATCTCAAATAAAAAATATAAGAACTAAATTAAAAAAAAAAGCTCATCCTCAGAAAATTTGAAAAAAATACACTTTTCGTCGAAAATTTGCAAAAATACACAAATTCATTCATGTTTACCAAAAATACCATTGTTTCTAGTATTTGTGTATTTTTGTAAATACACCCATAAAAATTATACTTTTTTTTGTTGCAAATATATCCTCAAAAATTAATGGATTAACAAATTTAATCTACCTTGGTGATGTTCTTGATCATCCCTCCTATAATTCCATATATTTTCTATAGGAACCACCGTTGATTGTTCTTCACTGAAACTCTAACAATAAAATTACAAAAACCAAATTAAATATATAGATTTCTAATGAAACACTAATTTTTGTTAGATTTCTTTTAAAATATTTTATAGGTGAATAGTTCTAGTTGGTTAGAAACAATTAATGGTCTAAATTTGTTTTTTTAAAATCTCTAAAAGTATAAGAAATACCTTCTCTAGTTCTTTGTTTGAAACTCCAACCCATCTCAAATTCTCAACAAATCTTTCTTCTTTAAATCTGTCAACTACATGATGTTCTTGCATATCAAGATTCTTCATGTTCCATGAACTCTCTCCATTCCTAGGAAAGTAGTCAGTTTGGAAGTTTCCAGAAGCAGAAACAGAAGCAGAAGCACCTTCCCATGAATCTTGAGATGCTTGAGCCAATGCTATTATCTTACTCAACATTTCATCTGTCCCATTTCCTATATTTTGTCCAAAATATTCACCTTGTGGAACTACTTCTTCTACGTTAAATTCAAGTAACGTTCCATTTTGCATCCTTGGACACTCTAACGCTATATCTACCTAATATCATAAGCAGAAAATTTTAACAAAACAAAAAAAATAAATGTATAAATTTTAATTGCCCACGAAAAAGCACCAACATTTTTTGTTTTTGGCGAAACAAACTCTGAAAAATTAATATGGCAAAAAAACTCATGGATTATGTTTTTTCGGTGGAAAAAAAATCGAAAGTTTTTTCACCAAATTATTTTTTCAGAATTTCTTTCACAAAAAATACAAAGTCCATGAGTTTTTTTGCCACCATATCTACTAAGTATTTATAAAGAAAGATTATATTATATACCTTGGATGGAGGATATGAGATAGTTCCATATTGAGAACTAAACTGTGACTGATTTGGGAAGTTAAAAGCCTCCGAGTCATGTGACATAAACTGACTCCATTTGTTGTCTGTTGTCTCCATATCAGAAGTTGAAATGTTTCCGAGTTGAGTTAAGCCTGTTTCAGGTGAGATTGGATCATATCCAGAGTTCTCTACGTTTTCATATATTCCATCTGAGTATAAACAAGTGCTTGAAGATTGTTCACTATTAGTCGTTGCTTTTGTCTTTTTCATCCCATGATTTTGTTGTTCTTCTAATCTATTGGTTAATGCACTCTTCTTAAACACTCTACAAAGTGCATAAGCATCCTGAAAAAATGTTTATAAAATTTAGTTTTTATAATTAACAAAAGATTACTCCTTCTATCCTATATTATTTGATTTTTTTTTTTTGACGTTTTCACATTTTAAGAAAATATTATTAATCCATCAGTTGTTTTATTTTCTTTAGTTATATCTATATTTTAACATTTTTCCATAAAATATGCATTCTCTCTCTTACAAAATTTTGTATTTATTTGTGCAATTATCAATTTAATGATATATTTGAACTTTAATTAAATAAAAAAAGATAGAAAATCAAAAAATTTGAAACAAAAATTAATGCTAAAAAATCAAATAATATGGGAAATAGAGAGTATTAATTACTCCCTATGTTTCATTTTATTTGATTTTTAAAGATTTTACATATTAATTAAGAAAAACATAAAATATTTATAATAGTCTTACTTTTTATTATTAATTTCAAGATTTTAAGTCTTTTGACCAAAATCAAAATATGTATAAAACAAAGGCAAAAAAAGTGAATTAGTAGCAATTTATCTTTAGAAAAATGAAAAAAAAAATCACTTAATTTGAAACAATTTTATTTCCTAAAACATCAATTAAAGTGAATCAGAGGGAGTAATATTTTGAAGTGATTATAATTTACCTGTATGCCGGATTTAGATTCACATTCTTCTTCTTCAAGACGATATTCATGCATAACCCAATCAGTACGAGAACCATGAGGAGCTCTTCCTCTATAATAAACTAATGTTTTCTTTGTTCCAACTGTTCTTGAATGTGAATTCACTTTTCGATCTTTTCCGGTAGCTTTCCAGTAACCGGCTTTTGTTGCTCGATTTGTTCTTGATCCGTTAGGGTATTTTCTATCTCGAGGACTGAAGAAAAACCACTCTAGATCTTTACTTGGAAGCAATGATTTCCCTGCAATTATTTTTTTTTATATAAAATTATTAAAAATTAGGTCTATGTAATTATCAGCTTTCATAACATAAGTATGAGGATCTAAAAAAAAGACAAAAATAGAAAATATTTGTAATAAAATAGAAAGAAAAAAAAGTTGAATGTGTATGAGAAGGTTCCAAAAACCCTAAAGTAGAAGTGAAATAAATCTTATAATAAGTTACTTTTTTCAGTTTAATCTTCTTATCCTTTTTTGACTTGGTCTTCAGAATTTGTCTCACTAGTCACAAACGTATCTTTCGATCTTATTACCTTACTTTAAAACAATAAAGATAAGTGGGTCCATTTGAAAATATTATTCTAGGTTAAAGTATGAATTTATATTCATTTTTTTTAGTTAATAAAGCATGCAAGTTCGATGCGTGTCATTAGAGATACATAAGTTTGATACGTAGAAAAGGTTGATTTAGAAGAATATAAAATATTTAATTTTCTTAAAAACATATATCATTGTAAAAGAAAATCACATCAAAGTATTCTTCAATCTAAGCTTACTCCGTTCAAAAAGTATTATGTGACCATCGATCTTTAGACTTTAATCAAATAAAAAAAACATTGATCCTACAGTAATCATGTGTATTAATCATTATTAGTATTATTTTTTTGCTTAACTATACACTTTTCTACTTCATCCAATTCATATTAGTTGTTTAAAGTTTTTTAATACTCTGAAGTAAAAATTAAACATATTTTTTTTGTAAAAAGAATACCAAGAGGTTACTTGATTATAACAAGTAAATTATCATAGACAGACTAACAAAAATTAATTCCTGAAAAAAAAATCTTAAACATATAATTTAAAAACAAAAATAAAGTATAAAAATCATTCATTTACATCAGTTTTCTCGTTATATATATAAAATCTTATCTCATTAGTCCAAAAAAGAAATGTTTTCTTTTTCTCTTATATGAAAACTTCATTAAAATCATATAATAAAAACATAAAAATGAATTAAAAAAAATACCAGGTAAATCCCAAGGCTCGCATTTGTAAAGATCGATCTCAGGAATGATCTCTAACTCAATGGTTCGACCATTAATCTTTCTTTTAAGATAATACACCACTAACTCTTCATCTGTTGGATGAAACCTAAAACCAGGTGGCATCGAAACAGGAGCCATCTCTACTTCCTATAAACTCTAACAAATTAAACAAATTAATAAAAAAAAAAAAAGAAATTGATTAATTCAAGATATATAGAAGAAGAAAAAAAGAAGGAGAAGAAGAAAGATGGAGAGAGTATGTATGTATGCTATATAAGAATGAAATTGTAATATATTCGATCGGTTCAACGATTGAATTGTAAGAAAGACAAAAAGAGAGATTAAAATTATTAAAAAAGAGAATGAAAAAGCATTTAGGGTCGGTTGCCAATTGCAAACCCCACAACAATTTTTTGCTTTTTCTTTTTTTTCTCTCTACTTTAGTTTATTTTTGTTTATTTATATTAATTTCTCCGCGTTAAATTCATTATAATTATCATTTTTATATATAATATATATCTGTATACTCCTCGAAAAACTATACGCGTATAATGTATACTATATCTATAATATATTCTTTTCACACTTTCATATATATATATATATATATATGCAAGATAAAGCTATGAATGTACATTAGGTTAGATTATTTTTGTTTGTATATTGTTATTTGGTTGTATAAATGCTCATGAGTCATGATTAATAGAAAAATAATAAATTTTATAAATACACATTTCTTGTATACTATTAGAGTGTATATAATGGGGTTTTTCATCAATTTATTCTTTCTTTTTAAATTTGAACTCCATTAATATTAAAAATATACCCTCGATATAATGCAAACTATTGTTTCGATAAATCACATTTTATGATAAACTTTTAAAAAAATTATATTAAAAAAAAGCTGAAAAACATTCGGTCATAGCACGGAAATATATATAGATTGTGTAATGTATACATGGATATTCTAATAAGTAGTCGTTTTCTTTAGTATGATATTGCTTTTTCTTTTTTACTTCTTTTTTTTTTTCTAAATCAAAGCTCTCCCAACTTTATTTAATCATAAATAAGTTGCAAACAACACGTTGAAATATAACTAAATAAATGTCAGTCCACATATATAAATAATCTTCTGTTTCTTTAGCTAGGCTCATATGGGCCCCATGGGATATATGCAGTTACATAATTACATTTTATTTATTTATTAATTATCATTTTTATTATTTTTTGAAATTAATTCAATCAACAAAAAAAAGTTAAATTTGTTGATGGACGTTTCCCTAGTTAAGAATCATTGCACAAAAATTGGTCCGGTTAAAAAAAATGCAATTTTGGACCGTTAAGATTATAATTTAATTAAAATTACCGAACTCTTCACTAAAGTCCCATGTGGGGCCATCTTTGGCACATGTCAAAAGCCCTGTCGTGTAATCATGTGGGGCCAACTATTCCACGTGTCAATACCTTCTCACTTTTTTCTCTTCAAACATGCTTTTCTTTCTCACCAATCAATCTTCGCTAGCTTCTAACTTTGAATATTATTTTATTTATTGATTTAATTATTTCACAGTAACCAAATACTAATATACGAACACATATCTTCAAAATTGTAGTGTGACCACATTTTCATATATATTATAGTATTCTTACAAAAATCAGTTACAGCTAAAATATCCTTTAAATATTAACCAAATACAATATTAATTAATAATTGAGCATTGTGCATTTTATGAGTATAATTTATTCGTACGTTTTATATATATTAAATAGTTTTTACATTATGATTATATTCGCCTATCCTATCATAAATAATTAATATGATGGTTTTATACTTTTATCTATGCATAATTGTTTTCATTAATGGCCCGATTTTTGTATGTTCTCTTTTTATTTTAAAAAGAAACTGCAAATTATTTTATACTATATAGTCATAAAATCAAATTTGTAGAATTACAATGAGTTTTATCATATTTTTTAGTAGTTAAACGATTGAAAATTAAATAACCCTAAAGACTACCAAAACTTTCTGAAATAGATTTCCCAAAAATATATATTTTTTTAATAAATACATTCAATAATTGTTTTATTATTAATTAAGATTAATTTCATAATTGAGCATCATACTTGTTATAAACTAAGTCCTGCTTCTCTTCCCACCATCTCTGTGCTTCCTTCTCACTAAACCGCTTCCGACTACAACAACAAAACAAAACAAATCACATTAATTACCATTAAACCAAATCTCAAGAAATCTTATCCACACTTAAACCAACTAATTTATACCTAAACCGAACACGTTTAAGCGTTTTCTGACCACAAGCTAAAGCCGTGAAAGTTATATATACACCAGGCTCATATTGCTCCACTTGTTCTTGTGTTTCATTTACCAAATGACCTGTTCTTGTAGCAGGTGATGCATCTACTAAAAGCTTAACGTTACAGTCACGGCTTAATGATTTCATTACAGAGTTTTCTTCTACTTGTTTATGTTGTTCTTGTTGCAAACGAGTTGTGATTGGTGTAAGATATGGAATTGATAATGAATCATCAAAGATTGGTGAAACTTGAGATGGATTGCAGCTACTAATGCTTGGTGTTTTGCCTTCTTTAACGTTATTTTGTTTCTCTTTTGTAGTGTGAAGCTGCAAATAACAGAACAGAGATGTAAGAGAAAGAGATATAGATGAAGATTTTGTGTTTTGTTTTGTTTTGTAATGTAATCTTACTCTTGAAGCTAAAGCTTTTATGATCTCTTTTGCAGCTTTCGATTTCTCAGTTTCTTCTTTAGCTATTTTCCATGTTTCATCAAGCTCTCGTTGACATTCCTCTATCTTTTCATTACCAAGTTCACATTGTTTTTGTAGATTTCTTATCTACATTTTCGAAAAATTGAATTTTTTAGTATGTTATAACTTGGGATTATGGTATTTTAGACCGGTGAAAAAAAACCAACAATTATCAAAATTATTTTTTAAATCCTGAATTTCGATAACCAGGTTTTTTTAACTTTCCAAAATTTTTAAACTTTAACCAGAAAATTTAACTTTAATCTCAAAATTTAACCAAAAAAATTATAATCGAAATATGGATTAATTATACTAAATTTCAACTTTAAATGTGAGATTTCGGTTTAAAAAACCCGGTTATTAACATTTAAGGTTTAAAATACTCGTTACAAAATTCAGGATTTAAAAATTTATTTTGGTAGTTAAGAGTTTTTTTTCACCAAACTATAATAGTTTAGGTATCTACTTGATGCTACAGAAAAAAACAGAGGAGTTACCTCAGCTTTGAGCCGTTCAATTTCTTCGATTAAGATCTTGTTGGATTCAGAAGAACTCTCCATTACCTTAGATATCTTACTAGAAGAAGGTCTTCTAGAAGAAACTGATAAATTCCTTGGAGAATTCGTCATAGAAACTGACATATTCTCGAAACGAAACAGATCAGGAACAGAGACTTGTCCCCAACGAGATTCTCCATCTAAACATTGATTAGCTTCAACATTATGATTCTCCATTTCTGATGCTTTTTCACTTTCAGGAAACTCATCAGATGAAACTCTTCGTGTAGTAACCAACAACATTCTCGGAGTATGATTCTCCATTTTCACATTCTTCGAAAACTCTGTTATTCTCCATAAATGATCATAACAAGAATCACAAACTCGTGAGAGTTTACTTTTATTAGGTGCTAATGAAGCATTCACTGCTTTCTTGCTACTACAACCATTGCAGAACAAAAGTCCACAGTTATAACAGTTATGTTTCTTCCTTGTAAATCCAAAAGCTCCTTTACAAGAACTGCAAGCAGATTGATCACTTAAACTTATCTCTTTATGTAAACAGATTGCAGCCGTTAGATTCAATCCACAAGCTATACTTTCCACTAATCTCTCACGTAAAGACTCAACAAGAACCGGTGAATTTCGATCTCTAATATCGCCTAATCCGAGCTGTCCGTTTAAACCTTTCCCCCAAGTGAAAACATTCCCAAAAGTAGTTAACACAGCTACATGATGTGAACCTGAAGCTATCTCTTTAACGAATTGTCGACTTAGATTTCCTAAAACGATATTTATCGACTTATCTTTCGCTCGAGGACATCCTAACTGCCCGTGGATTGCGCTCCCCATCGTGTAAACAGTTCCTGAAACACTAAGTGCAACTGTTAATGTCCAGCCACAAGAGACTTGTACAAAATCATGATCTATAAGCTCTGAAACACAAGTAGGTAAAAGCTTTCTTTTGCTATCAGTGTGGCCTAACCGTCCTTTATCACCATCTCCCCAAGTAAACAACTTTCCAAAACTCTTACTGTTATATTTCCTGTAACGATCTTCCATTGTTGTTTCAACTATAGCAGCTGTGTGCCACGGTCCACAAGATACCGATATTACCTTCATTCGCTTCAAAGATTCAACTTCTTTCGGTTTTGAAGTACTTTCAAGATTCCCATGTCCAAGAACACCAAATGTTCCATCTCCATAAGTGAATAACTGACCGGAATTCGTCACAATCGCTGTGTGCCACGCGCCACAAGCTACACTAGAAACAGTTACTGTACCGCGAAAAATGTCAGAGATTTTACGAGTTAAGAACTGACTACCACATTCTTCTATTGTACTACCATCTACTCCCCATGTGTAGACCTCTCCAGATTCTGTTACAGCACAGGTTTGATGATCACTACAAGAAACTGATTTCACTTCAATATCTTCAAGTGATTCGACACGTTTCGGGTGATCTATGTCGATGTTTACTTTAACTCCTAGTTTACCACTGTTTCCATTCCCCCAGCAAAAGACTTCTCCTTGTTTTGTAACTAATGCAGCATGTTTTGCACCTAGAGAAATACTTTGTACATCAAACATTGTTGCAGATTCTAAGAGTTTAGGAGATAACGTGTCGGTTTGTGTCTTTGATCCGTCGATTAGACCACTTGTAGCGCCCCATATCATAATGTCTTTAAGGATATTGGTTCCTGTAGGTTGCTGAGAGGTTATAAGAGGAGGAGAAGCAACAAATCTTTGAGATGAATACTTTGAAAGTTCGGAATCTGTTCGGTCACAAGAATCTGAGTTCCAGAGATTGTAATCTGTTTCAGAAACTGGACCAAAGTTATCAGATGCAGCAACAGAGTAGAAACTATCTGAAGAACATGATAAGCCGTTTGATAAACAACGTTCTTCTAGTAATGGAGATGGACTTCCACATAAGCTACGTATCTTCAACAACATAAAGAAATGAATCTCATCAGCAAAAAAGACCCAAAAATCAAATTGAAATTACAAGAAGTGGTGAAAAATGAGATCAAGAACCTGAGATTGGTCGGTTGATTCTTCAAGAAGTCCGAGGTTTTGTTTCCTACGGATGAAACCAGCAGGACTATTGATGCAGCTTTGTGCTCCTCTAGTGATTCTGAGATTTGTAGAGGTTTTATTGTTGTGGTGCTTAGTGATTACAGCTCTAAGACCTTTAAACCAAGAATCTGCTTGTGCTTTATCCTTGCATATCTAACAAAGAACATTCCTTAAACAATCTTGATTTCATTTTTAAAGAACGAAACCAAATTTAACCAAAAACTCACCAGATCAAGAGTGTGTTCTCCATTTGCATAGATGAGTGAAAAAGACTGTTCCTTTCTATCTGCTTGAGCTTGTTTCTGAAAGTTAGGCTAAGAAGAAACAAAAAACTTAAAACACAAACTTTTGAATGAATTGAAGAAAAATCTCATCTGGGTTTTGTTTACTTACTGTGATCTGTCCTCTAACAATGGTGACAACTGAGGTTAGTCTAAGTTGTCTCTCTTCTTGTCCTGAGTACCAAATCAGATACTTTTCATCCTTCAAGATCGAATAACACAATTTGATCAAATTGATTTCAATGTTTCTGTGTATGAAAGGCAGAATTTAGGGGAAATTTTACCATAGAGAGTTTAAAAGGGCAGAATTTAGGGTTTCCTCTTCTTCGACATTTTAGAAGCTGTGCACCTTTCTTCAAAGCTAAAATTGCCTGCAACAATAAGAGAATTGAAAAGTTTTTAATTTGCAACAAGATCTCGAATTTCGCGAGGTTTTAATTTTATACAGATCTCTAAATTAAGTAGCATTTTTTCCCAACTATAGTGAGAAAAGTGATTATAATGTCTTCGTCTTAAATAATTTTAGAAACCTAGAAATTACCAGAAACGCAAAGACTGAGATTTTCTCGGGAAAATTTTTTTAAAAAATTACCAACAGTAAACGGGAATGTACAAAGTTCAATTCCAAAATTCATATGAAACCATAAAACACTCTCTTAAATTCAGAAAATGCTTCGATTTCAAGAACAAAGAAATTGTAGGATCATAGATAAAAATCCGTAAGAAGAAAAGCTTCAATGTAGGAAAGAAAATTGAAAAAAAGTGTAAGAAGTGAAGCGCAGAAAGAGAATTGAAGTAAGAATGAAGAAAAACCTGTTCATCGGTTCTGTCACGCGGCACTGCAGATGAGTTTTGCTGTTCTCCCATAGCTTTTGTCAGAGAAAGAAAGAAGAAGATGAAGAAAGAAGAGAATTTATATATAAATAATTTGTTTAGTATTTTTTTACTTATATTTATTAAAAAAAAATCTTTAATTTTGTTAATATAAGTTGTTACGGTGTATTTCTAAGTCATTACTTTATTTCCTTAAATATTCCAAAATTCGAAAAAAAAATCCAAAGTTTAAGCCATGGAATTTGCTAATTAATTTATAAATTTTAAATTTGTGATTTCCCAAATAAAATCATTTGAATCCGAATACAAAAATTCAACGAGTTGAAAAAGATTGGGCCCATACGTAAATACTACCGGCTAATTGTTAATTTTTTTACATTAATTATTATATAATCAATTAAAAATAAGCAAACATATAATAATATGGAATCACATAATCAGATTAAATGTTGTAGTATGATAAGAAAATTATCGTTTAATCTAAACGTATATATGAATGTGATATTTTTAATATAAAAAATAAATAAATAAATAAAAGGTTACAGTAACTCCAAAACGTTTATTATGTCAGAAGTTGCAGTGACAATTCATCTAATCATTTTTTGGGTCAGTTTTGAATAAATATATATGTATTGTATTGATAAATGATTATAGAAGACTAAAATAGTGTGGTGGGGATACATAATTACTTAATTAGTGTTTAATAATCATTAAGTAAAATAAGAGAAGGGCAAGTTGCACGTGTGTGTAAACCCACATGGCTTCTTTTTAGTTTTTTCTTGAGTATTCATATTTTAATTATAAGTTTTTTTTTTTTTTTTCACTTGCAATTATTAGTTTCTTTAATTTTCACATTTTTTTTTTTTACAATTATTAGTTTCTTTAATTTTTGTCACAATTATTAGTTTCTTACTCGTTCGTTGCCTTTCTTTTAATTTTTGTCTTTTTCCTCTTTAATTTTTTAATTTTTACTTTTGTTAGTTTTCCATTGGACAACTGGCAACAAGACAAGAGGACGACATTCACACCAAACATTGTCAAATCTTTTTTTTGTTGTAATAAACGAAGTAAAGACGTACAAAACTAAATGTATATTGCAAACTATTTGATTTCAACACAAATATATACGTTAAAACTTTGTGGATTCGTGTGGACCAAAATTTTAAGTAACAAAAAAAATAATCTAAAAAATTATCTTGGATTTAATGTATAATTATCTCGGTAATGGAGATGAATTAAGTAATTATTTTGAATTAAAGAATTGATTTGCTTCAAATATTTTGATGAGACTAATAATTAGATATAACATACACAAAATATCGTATTGGTAACCAAATGAATATTCAGTCATTACAAATACATATTTATAAAAAACATATGCGTATCTAACTTATAACGTTAATTAATTAGGACAAATTTTTGTCTTAACAAATAATGTGCATTGTATTTATTCACTAAGTTTCTGTCGAGTTATTTATGACATTTCTGGTCTGCTCATTTTTGTATTAATCAATTCACATAAAATAAGAAAATTGAAATAGATATTAAAACCAAATTTATTAAAGAGAAAACACTAACAACATTTTCTTCTTTCTAATAAACAAAAAGGTTTGAAGTCATTATTAACGATATTTCCATAGTGTTTCACTCTTCAAATTCTGTATAAAATTGTATTTAAGTAAGTATGCATGTGTTTTGTATAATGAATAGTGGATTTAAAGAATACTATTTACTTATTTTTCAAAGTTGTACTTAATTTTGTTTTTCAAGTTTGAATTAAGAAAAAATGAAAAATATATTATTGAAAATTTAAATTTTTTTTGTAACTCTCTACTACATGCATTTACCTTTGCCATTTTTATAAAATTGAGTGGTTGTAATCAAACATAAATAACGATGCAACGACATTCACGTATTTCTTGGGAGAAGATTACACGTGAAAAAAAATCTAGCCTATACACGTATAGTATATGTTATAGATAAATAAATGTATATACTATAGTGTGGTTGAAATATTGGAGAGGATTATTACCAAACCCTAAACCCTATGATATTAGGCCACATGTGACATGACATGACATGCTTAATCAATAATATATCATCCTACTTCTACTTCGGAACTTGATCTATTCTTCTCTTTCCGTCATTTTTTTTTGTGTGGCTACCATTTTAATACGATTCCATTTTTTTGCTACTTCTTGAGAAACGGGCCAAATGTGTTATCTATGTCGTTTTTTTTATTTGATTTAATGGACCGATGGCGTAGATTTTCAGAAACTATAGTTATTCTTTTTCTAATATTCTATTTTTTTCTATCATCGGCATTATCAATTCTTGTTTGCTAAAAGTGTTATTTTGTTTATTCATGCATGTTCCTCCAAAATGATGTTCGTTTTTATTAATTGTTGAGTGTGGATAGATAAAATCTCGATTTGCACTAAGACTAAAAATATATAAAAGAATCATAAAATTTAGGTGTTGTTACAATTGCACCTAAAATTACTAATATATATATATATATTATGAAAAATTGAATAAAATAAATAATAATTCTAAAATTGGAAGTTGAGAAACCTTATTCAAGTTTAATGTTCGTTTTTATTAAATTTTAAGTTTGGATAGATAAAATCTTGATGTGCACTAAACAAAAATTAAAAATATATAAAAGAAAGTTGTTACAATTGCACCTAAATTACTAAAATGAATATTTATATTATGAAAATAATATATATATATATATATTATATAGTCTGATAAATTGGATAGAACAAATAATAGTTCTAAAATAGGAAGTTGAAATAAAACGAGAACCTTATTGAAGACTAAAGGTTTGTATTGAACAAGTCGGAGACATGTCAGATAAGTGCAACAAGTTTCTACCATGTTTGTCAATAATAGCATATTCCACAACGTCTTGTTTTCATCTTCCAAAACTCCATGTGGCATTTATAATATATGTCCTATATATAACCAACTCTTTTATTTATTAATTAAATCCAATTTAATGGGAATAGCCCAATAGGTATGGCTATAAGTCACAACTTTCCTATCCCATATCTCAATTTTTAATTAAAAATAAAAATCATTAAATCGACTAGAGATTTACAGATTCAAAAATAAAATGATATATTTCTTAAAAAATATGAAATTAATCTAGACGTTACAGTCAACTACTTTGTACTGTAAGAAAGCATAAAAGTGGCAAATGACTGACCATGTAATAGTTGAAATTAAGGTTCATCTGATCTGGGCTTAGCTTACTAGTCCAAGTTCAGTACTGGTAATGGGACCCATTATAATAAATACTATAATATATAGTTTTTATACGACCGCCGGGCTAAAGTTTGTGTAGGGCATTACATTGTTCATGTATTGTTCCCTTTCGAATATGAAACATAGACAAAAGTCACAAGGTCATGTTCCTCGTTAGGTATTAAATTATCCCATGAAATTATTATTTTTGTTAGTAACTCTCACCTAAATGCCTAATGAATCCAAAACGTTATCTATCTTTCTTTATGATTTTTTAATTTCACTTTTTGTCTAATTTTTCTGAAAAAATCTTCATGAAATTCAATGTATATTATACTTAAGACTATATGCTCCAAGAAATATGCTCCAAGAAATTAAAATAAAGTTTCAAAGGATGAATAGAACATGAATTCCAGCTCAATTATAAAGAAAATATAATATTGTTCTAACATGGATACGTATGGTTGGAACCGTTATGTTAATAATTTTTGTGAGTTTTTTAAAGATTAAAATATATATTTTTTTAATTTTTAAATTAAATTATATTGTTAAGTTACAATAAAAATATAAAAATTAGTGTGCTATGTTACTTCCACGTCAATACAATATATACGAGTATATATGCTAATGCATTGAGGCAACCATTTAATACCACGATACATGAAATCGCATTTAATTTAAAATATTTGATAGTAATTAATTTAGAATTAATATTTCAAACATATTAATTGTCATATTCTAAAGTAAAAAATCAGACCGTTTTTTTTCAAAACATTACTAAGTTTAAAATTATTAATCAAACAATAAAGAAACAAATTGCAAATTTACGAAATCTTGAAGCCTTAGAAACGGAAATTGTGGGCTTCATCCTTCAGCAGAAATTACAAGTTATGTGGACCGTCATTTTATTAACCGAAGTTAGTGCGTAGATTCATCTTAGCTTTTGTTAATGGGCTTTAATGGGCCTACTATAAGATAAAATAAAGTATTAATGGGCTCACAATTTTTGTAAAAAGCACACTCTATATTGATATAAAACTTAACCATAGGTTATACAGATAAAATATACTCTATTATATGATTGTTGTGAACATATTTGAATGAAACCTGAAACGTCCACATCTTAATAGTTTAGATAAAGTTATGGAATGTTTAGATTTTAGGTGACTGTTCCTCTCTTGAAGAGACCTTTGTATGTCAGCCATAACAAAGAATATAAATAGATAAATAAATAAACTCATCTAACCATTAAAAGCGACGGTGAGACCACAAGAAGACTATCATATACCCAATCTTATTATTTTATTTTTATAATAAGGGGGAAAAATCAACCTTCCACAAATATTTCATATTAATTGCAAATGATTTATATACAGAAGAAAATGGATATGGTGGTTAAAAAGAAAACAAAAAAGCATTAGGTGTCTAACTTTATAAAATTTTTAAATTTCATTTTTAAGTAACAAAAAAATTAATATTAATAACAAAGAATAAGAACTAAGGTTGTAAGTATTGTGAGTTTATGATGATGACTACCTAAAACATTGTCAATCTAATTGATTGAGAAATATTTTTAAGATAAGCTTTTGATAATATTATTGTACACGGAATTATACAGCATTGTCAATGACACTATATGTCTTAATCATTAATAAAACTATGTTTATCGACAAAACATTGGTTTGGGTCTATTTATAGATTTATTTAACGTATATTACATAAATATATCGCTGTTATACGAGATATTTAGTTAGAAAAAATCTAAATCTCCCTAATATGTTAATAAAATAAATAAAAATGGAAGTTTTTTCATAAATCAGCACTAAATTTGAAGATTTCTTGATTTTCCAAAAAAAATATTAAAATACTTTATACGTTACAAAATAAAATATGTACAAATACGATGTAGAATACACAATTGTGTTTTTTTTCTCCAATAAGAAAAATACATATTATTTTCTGTAACAAAAAAAGTTTCTATTAACACCTCATATTTCATTATGTGAACTTTTATTTTGTGCTGATTAAATCTAAGTGTGTACTTATGTCCACATCGGATAACAAAATATTTAACAAAGTCAATCTTAAAAATTTTAAAGTTTTTTTATCAAAAAAAAAAAAAATTGTAAAGTTTTAAAACGAGTTGTTACATGTCGGATCTACCATATTTTTATATTGTGGGTGGAGCTATAAAATATTTTGAAATCCCGTCACTAATACAACTTTAAACATTTGATTTGTACTTTTTAATATTAATTAAATATAAAATTTAAAATCCTAAAACAAATCCCTGAATAATCCTTGCTTAGCATTAAACACTCGTTATAGCGTTTTAGATCATTTTATATTTTGCTACACGATCTTCTAGAAAAGGGGCGGCTAAAACAAAACAATTAATTAGGGGCTGAAATAGAAGAAACAATAATAACGGGGTCAAAATTAATATCCCAAAATTTTAAACAGCATAAATAAGTTAAGCCCTCCGTTACTTTTCCACCCTGTTCGTTCACCTACTTCATTTCAAGCTCTCAGTCATAACTCCGCCGGCAGTTCTCCTCCTTCGACGATCTCCGTCTCCTTCCGGAACTTCTCTCCTCTTTAGATCGCTGACGGTTGGAGTACCGATCGGATCGATTGAATCCGTTGTTCGTAGAACCCGAGGAAAATACCATGGCGTTTGAGAAGATCAAGGTGGCTAATCCCATCGTCGAGATGGATGGTGAGATCTCCTATTTAATCTATCTGTTGCTATCTGTCTGGATTTATTTTTTCAGATCTTTTCGTTAATTTGATTCAAAATGGAACTTATAACATTCGCTGCCTAGTTTTTATCGAAGTTTTTTCTGTTCGTTCTGATCCGATTGTTGGAATATACGTTTGCGGATCCGTGAAGTAGTATTACTTCTATGCTTGATTCTTTCTTTTGTGTGTAATATGCTCATAACTTGTATTATGTTACGGATCTCGGGGATTCAAATTATCGTTGTAACTCTGCTCAACGTATTAAGTTTATATCATGAGAAATCTTGTTCGTCGCGGTATGGAGAGAGAATATATCGACAAATGATTCAATTCAAAGGAATGGAGGGATATTTTCGGATATTTGTGTGGACCTTTATCTGGTAGTGGTAGATCAGGATATGGGACCGGCGTAGTAATTGTTTGACTCTTCTTCTGAATTCCAGATCAAAGAATGCTGCTTTTCCGAATATTAATTTTGTCGTCTAGAGTCTATTGCTGCTTCTAGTCATAAAGTTCATTGTCCTTTTTGGGCATGTTCCTATATGGTCGTGTACAATATCCTTAGTCCTCGCCTCCTCGGTACAAGATTGTGGTGTCTCTTACTCACACTTATGCTTCATTGGTCCATGTAATAGGTGATGAAATGACTCGTGTGATCTGGAAGTACATCAAGGACAAGGTAATTAGCTATATATTCTGATGTATATTGTGTATTTCTTCCATCCAAATCAATGTGCTCGCTTTAAGTTTTGCATATATTGAACTTCGTTTGCTTAAACATTTTCAGCTTATTACCCCTTTCGTGGAGTTGGATATCAAGTACTTTGACCTTGGTCTTCCTCATCGTGATGCTACGGATGACAAAGTTACTATTGAAAGTGCTGAAGCCACTCAGAAGTATGTGCTTAAAATTGGAACATATTAGAAGCGTCATTGTGATATGATGAACATGCAACCACTTTTTCTTTGTGTGATTCTCGGAAGCTAACTTCTGTTATGCTGTGAGTGGCACATTCTATCAATTCTCATGATTTGTTATTTTTTTGTAGGTATAATGTGGCTATCAAGTGTGCCACTATCACTCCAGGTATGTTTTGCTTAAATGATTTTCTTGCAATTGTTTGCATTTCTGAAGTATTAAAATCTTTCTCTCACGTGCAGATGAAGGTCGTGTCACGGAATTTGGCCTGAAGCAGATGTGGAGAAGTCCAAATGGTACAATCAGGAACATTTTGAATGGTAAGAAGACATACTTGTTTGCTTAAAGCCTATTCAGTATCCTTCTCTGGTACCTTACGATGGACTTCTCTTTTTCTCAGGAACTGTATTTAGAGAACCAATCATCTGCAAAAATGTTCCAAAGCTTGTCCCAGGTAGTTATTGGAAATGGGCTAGTAGCATAGCAACTTTATTTCGGAAAGGTATCTGAGAACATATTTTGTTTTCTTTAGGCTGGACAAAGCCCATCTGCATTGGAAGACATGCATTTGGTGATCAGTATCGTGCCACTGATGCTGTAATCAAGGGACCAGGAAAATTAACCTTAGTCTTTGGTAAGTTAACTAATTTTCATCGTTCATCTCATCTGGGGATGGCTTTTGCATATTTGAATTACTTTGCATTTATTTTTCTATTCACCAGGTAATAATAATATGTAACATTATTGATTTTCAGAGGGAAAAGAAGGAAAAACTGAAACGGAAGTCTTCACTTTTACCGGTGAAGGTGGTGTAGCGTTGGCCATGTACAATACTGATGAGGTATAGTAAAACTTACATTTACTTCCAAGGAAAATTTTCTTGATTCTTTCAGAGATTTGGCTACAAGTCAAGTTATAATTTTTCTGTTAAATACAGTCCATCCGGGCTTTTGCTG
This sequence comes from Aethionema arabicum, assembly GCA_000411095.1. Classification (NCBI taxonomy): domain Eukaryota; kingdom Viridiplantae; phylum Streptophyta; class Magnoliopsida; order Brassicales; family Brassicaceae; genus Aethionema; species Aethionema arabicum. The sequence continues at coordinate 170,456 of KE152635.1, forward strand.
AGGCATCGATGAACATTGCTTTTGAGAAAAAGTGGCCACTTTATCTTAGCACAAAGAATACCATTCTTAAGAAATACGACGGAAGGTACTTGACAGTTAGTCTTGTCTATTTTATCAGTCTTTTTCTCATGTTTGAGTAGACAATTTTCAATCCGTATTTGATGTTTATCCCATTTTTGTTTTGCTATGAAGATTCAAAGACATCTTCCAAGAAGTCTATGAAGCCAACTGGAAGTCAAAATATGATGCTGCTGGAATCTGGTGAGTCGCCTCTTAGTTTTTTCACCACTGTAATATCATTGTACATTGTTATGTCACCTTCCACCGAATTCCTAACTAAATTTAATTGATTAGGTATGAGCACCGTCTCATTGATGATATGGTAGCTTATGCTCTTAAAAGTGAGGGAGGTTATGTATGGGCATGCAAAAACTATGATGGTGATGTTCAGAGCGATTTCCTAGCACAAGGTATGTGTAATAATACATGAATATGCCCATGTATAAGCAACACATTATACCGTTATTATGTGGGATTTATGTGGGTTTCATTGTGTGTTCTTGCGTGTAGGATTCGGTTCACTTGGATTGATGACATCAGTTCTGGTAATTCTTACATTTTCAGCTATATCGTGACACAATCTCCTGTTACACATTCTCTTTAGTTTTTGGTAGTAATTCTAATTTTCTACCAATTTTATTTATTTTGCTCAGGTCTGCCCAGATGGCAAGACAATTGAAGCTGAAGCAGCCCATGGTACAGTCACTCGTCACTACAGGGTTCATCAGAAAGGAGGCGAGACCAGCACAAACAGTATAGCCTCCATCTTTGCTTGGACTCGTGGACTTGCACACAGGTAAAAAAAATCCCACCTTCATCCTTGATTCAGTTTCCAGAAGGAAGAATCATAAACGAATGCATATCTCCTTGAAAACAGAGCCAAGTTAGATGACAACTCAAAGCTCCTAGAATTTACTCAGAAGCTCGAAGCTGCCTGCGTTGGTACAGTAGAGGCCGGGAAAATGACGAAAGATCTCGCACTTATCATCCACGGCTCAAAGTAAGTAGATGAACCCTTCTTTCTCCTTATTTTTTTTTTCCATGTTCTCATCAGGCTTGCTTTGATTTACGTATATTGTGTCCATTACATCGTTTTCCAGGCTTACCAGGGACACATACTTGAACACAGAGGAGTTCATTGATGCAGTTGCCTCTGACCTGAAAGCAAGACTCGGCGCTTAAAAAACTAAACAGTTTCGAAGGAATAAAAGAAGACGCCTTTTGCCTTTTGCTTTTGGGGTTTTGATTGAGAACGTTTTGTGTTCTTCTCCTGCAATATTTCTAAACCCTGTGACAATTTTCCTTATATTTATGCAGTGATTATCATCTCTTTTTTTTTTTTTTGTTATTTAACCTGATAGAGATCCATCAATTTTTTTTTTATCCAAAGCTACTTCGTTAATTAATTTAACCTGATAGAGAGATCCATCAATTCTGAAAGAAAAAAAAAAGCATTACATAGTCCAAAATATACACAGAGAATAATTAATCTCGAGTTTATTGACTTCTCAATTAAGCATATAAAAATAATAGAAATAATTGGTTAAATATGACTCAATTTTTTTTTTAATAAAATAGAATGAAATGTGTTTATTTTTATATTTAATCAGTGAATTGCTTGGGGAAAAAGAAAATACTTAGTAAATTGTTCTGGATTTAAATTGAAAAGATAAAATATCACTTACAAATATAGTCAATGTCCGTGTCTCTATATTTAGTCATCATTTTCTGCTAAACCCTAAAAACTTAAATGCCAGTTTTTTACAATTAAAACATCAACCGACGTTCTCCGCCGCCTCGTCTTCTTCTTATACTTGCTTCTCCTTCTTTTCTTCACTGTTAGACCAAGGCAATCGTGTTCTCGGATTCTCTACGAAGGTTTGTGTCGATTTTGCTGTTTAATTTTATTATCGAAAGTTTAAGATTAGATTATTTAGGATTTCCTCGGAGTTTGTTGGGATCTAATTGTTTGTATATAATTGGTGAAAAAGTTTTTTTTTTTTTTCTGATGATTCTACAGATGTCAGTAATGGATCAACAATCAGGCATGTTTAATGTTCAGCAAACCATTGGTAGTGTATTGTGCTGCAAGTGTGGTGTTCCTATGGCACCTAATGCTGCAAATATGTGCGTAAATTGTTTGCGTTCTGAAGTTGACATCACTGAAGGTTTGCAAAAGAGTATTCAGATTTATTACTGTCCAGAGTGTGGTTGTTACTTGCAGCCTCCAAAAACTTGGATCAAAGCTCAATGGGAATCAAAGGAGCTCTTGACTTTCTGCATTAAGAGGCTGAAAAATCTTAACAAAGTGAAGCTAAAACATGCAGAATTCGTCTGGACTGAGCCTCATTCCAAGAGGATCAAAGTGAAGTTGACAGTTCAAGCTGAGGTTCTCAATGGTGCTGTTCTTGAGCAATCTTATCCTGTTGAATATACCGTAAGAGATAATTTATGTGAGTCTTGCTCAAGATTTCAGGCAAACCCTGATCAGTGGGTTGCTTCAGTGCAGCTTCGGCAACATGTTCCTCATAGAAGAACTTTCTTCTATCTGGAACAGTTGATTCTGAGGCACGATGCAGCTTCACGCGCAATTAGAATTCAGCAAGTTGATCAAGGAATTGATTTTTTCTTTGGGAATAAAAGTCATGCTAACAGCTTTGTGGAATTTCTGCGAAAAGTGGTACCAATTGATTACCGTCAAGACCAAAGTTTGGTGTCTCATGATGTCAAGAGCAACAACTACAACTACAAGTACACTTACTCTGTCAAAATCTGTCCTATTTGCCGTGAAGATCTTGTATGTCTTCCTCAAAAGGTTTCCAGTAGCTTAGGAAGCCTTGGTCCACTTGTGGTATGCACAAAAGTATCTGATAATATCACTCTAGTTGATCCCATAACCTTAAGGTGTGCGTTCTTGGACGCTAGACAGTATTGGCGATCTGGATTTCAATCTGCACTTACCAGCAGACAACTTGTGAGGTACTTTGTGTTCGATGTGGAACCACCGGTTACTGAAGCAACTGTTGGCGGGCAAAAATATGCTCTTTCTTATGTTCAAGTGGCTCGTGATTCAGATATTGGTAAGATGTTTTATGTCCAAACTCATCTAGGACACATTCTGAAACCAGGAGATCAAGCTCTAGGCTTTGACCTTTACGGAGCCAATGTGAACAACAATGAACTGGAGAAATACCGTTTGAATACTGGACTTCCTGAAGCAATTCTGATCAAGAAATGCTACGAGGAACAAAGAGAAAGGAAGCAGAAGAAATCTCGTCACTGGAAGTTGAAGTCACTTCCAATGGAAATGGATGAATCGAGAGGAGGAAGAATTGATCCAGAGAAGAATGATAAGGAATATGAAGAGTTTTTGAGAGATCTTGAAGAAAACCCTGAGCTAAGGTTCAACATATCCTTGTATAAGAACAAGGAGTACGAGGCTTCTGAAACAGCTTCGATGACAGATGGGGAAGGTGCGCCTTCTGTACCAATTGAAGAGTTACTTGCTGAGTTAGAGCTCAGTGATGAAGAAGAAGACGACGAGGAGGACATGGCGGAGTAGAGTCTTCTCCGACAACATTCAAGGTTCAGTTTGATTCCAATATATGGTTCTGTTTTTTTTTTTGGTTCTGTTTTTTTTTTGTTCTGTCTTTTTAAATTTTGTTTTGAATGCGAGCAGATTGTTGTGAGTTCGACAGTATTTATAGGATAAATGTCTGAAAATTTTGTTCTACTCAGGTTTGAAGTAACGTATGATAACTTCGTGTTCGCTTTATATTGTACTGTTTACAGTTCTTTCTTCGAGTTCTCTGCAGAACAGGAGAACATAGAAGACATAAATTTCATATTTGAATGATTCAAGCATCAAAAGCTTGCAACTCTCATAAAACGATAACACTGGTTGCGATGCTTTCCACGATTCGTCCATACAAACCATAAATGGTATGTTTCAGTTTCTTGATTCCTTGATACAGATCCATCAATTCTGAAAAAGAAAAGAACCATTAGAGAGTTCAAATTTACAGAGAGAATAATGAATAATGACTAGAAAGAGAGTAGTCTCTTACCCAGAATAAGACGTAACCGAAGGTAACTCATCAACATTACTGATCTGGAGATTATCGACTTCTCAACAAAATCTGAAGATAACAAAACCAAAGTCTACGTTTTAGCTTCATCTTTTACAATTCTATATAGAACTGAAAACCAAAGTTACCTGGTTCAAGAAACGGCTTGCGGTGAAGCCCATATACTGCGTATTTAGCATAAGCAAGTAGCCTCACCCGTTGTGGAGCACCTAACTTTAAAGTGATTGATCGTATGAGTCCACTGTGATAGAGCAAGCAGAACATGGTATTAGTGTGGAAGGAGAAGTAAATCGTGTTATAAAATCTTTCTAAGTGAGCATTCGAGAATGTACTCTGTTCGCAGCACGGTGAGAAAGTCAGGTGGAAGAGACCCCATGAAAGTTGTAACATCTTCTAATCTCAAAAGCTTCACCTCTTGTTTAAGTTTTTGCCTCTCTAGTGTAGACATTCCCTTTCCCAGACCTGATTTGCTATAAGACGTGGAATAAACAAGTAAAATGCATATCGCTGTCTAGTTGTTTCATATGTAAGCTTTATTAGCAACGATTTCAACAAGTGGTGATAGAGAAGAAACATAAGTACCTGTCGTTAGTTCTTCCGGTGAAAATCACAGGGAAGAATTTGGCATATTTGCCAACACCAAATTGTTTTCCTAATTCCTGAATTTTTTTTGAGTCTAGAAGAATCAAAGCCTCCCATAACTGACAGAAGTCTTGCCGAAATTGTTCATCCAATGTTTTACAGTTCCCATGGTCTAGCAAAACTTTTTATTCAACCGTGGTGTTGAAAAAGTATCAGAAATCTTGAGTGATTAAAATCTGGAACCATTGAGAGGACAAAACAGAGCCATGAAACACAAAACATACCTAAAGAGAAACCATTCTGGCCTCCGGGAGAAACTAGTATATTTCCAGGATGCGGATCGCCATGTAAGAAACCATGAACAAATATCATTTCAGCAAAAACTTCAACCAACAGTTTAGCAACCTACAGTTAAATTACGAATTTGACATATTCTCTATAAAATAAAAAGCTTAAAGGACTTACGCATTAGAAGTGTATACCAACCTTTGCTGGACTTATATTAGAATCTTTGAGAGATTCCACGTCGTCAACCTGAAACCTAAGGAGATTCAAGTTGGTAGAAATACAAGAATACATTAAGCATGAGAAACTGCAAGTGGATCTATAAGAATGCATGATATATATAATGCAATATCGATTTACATGTGTAACTTACAAAATAAATTCTTAAGACATCCTCAGGTGGAAAAAAGTAACCAAGATTCAAATCTATAGCAAGGTGAAAATCCAATATAATAGCATTTGGATCAACGACATTTGAAAGATTATGATGTGTTGAAAAAAAATATACTTTTACCATCCAACAATCATACTTTTACCAATAAATAGCATTTTTGTCAAACCTTCAAGTTATATTTTTACAGTGGATAACAAAGAAAATAAGAGTATTTGATCAAGTGTAACCATCATTACCTTGAAACCATTGCAGAACTGCATTGTCAGGACTTGAGGGGTTGTGAACTCCTGAATATTAGTATAGATGGTAAATCAACAAAACAGACATCAAAATCAAAGTCACGCCATCAATGGTACAGCTGGCATATTTAAATTTCTAAGTCATACCCAAAACACAGTAGGAACAGTAATCATTTTCTTATGTTTAAAATTTTTGGCAATTCTCTCTGAATTTTTTCCCTCTTGTATAAAATCTGCACCAAAGAATATTAAACCGGACATTAATCATCAGATTCCTTATAGCATATATCAAATAGACTAAAGATCGTTCAGGAAAATATAATGAATTGACTATAACATGTCTACACCACGTCCCATAGGGCCCAGCGAAGTCGACATTTTCAACATCAGGAAAAATAAAACAAAAACACAGGCATGTGATGCAGTAAGTTTGGGTCACTGACCAAGCTCCTGAGAAATTGCCTTTACAAATTCATACACCAGCCATTCAAATCTATATTCTGGAAAGATCTGCAGAGATCTGAGTTCAGTCAGTTATATCCATCCACATATCTTTTCTTCCTTTCTAATCAGCTTGAAAGAAACCCATAGGCATAAATAAGAGGCAACAAGGAAATATATGCACCTTTGCAACTGATTTTGAAAGGAAGGTCATGATCATTGTATCTAACTTCATGTTCTGCTTCAATCCAGGGTATTGCACCTATACAAAAATGGAACAAAATTACCAAGATGAACAAGGTAATCCCCAATGTACGTTTCAAGAGGCATCACCATAATGAAAAAGGTAAATCAGATAAATAGGATAAGGGAAAACAAGTATTCACGAATCAAAACTCAAGTATCCAAAGTGAATAATGAAAATATAAAATGTCCAAGATAACATAAACACATTAATAAACACCTAACAAAGCTGTAAGGAACTAACCTTTACGGCTACTTCCTGATGATCCTTTAATACAGCATGATGCACTTGAGCAATAGATGCTGCCGCAATAGGTTCCTCATCAAAAGATAGAAATCTGACATTTTAACTATGAGTAATGTTAAACCTCTCAAAGAAACTTAGTGGATTGCGTTCCCACTCGAAGACTAAAACAGTATAAACATAGATGGTTATCGGAATACCTCCAGAGCACTTACATCTCTGTGAGATCTTGAGCCGAGTTGCTTTTAAGAACTTCTTTTATAGTTTGGAAATTACAAGGAACTGCCTTCAGCGTTTGAAACAAGACAAATCACAAACTCAAAAAAGTTAGAATCCATTCTTTACCTTGACAGAAGTCATTAATTTTCACTTTCGTGGAAAGTGGTTAAGCAAAAAACATAGAATAACAAAGCATTATTCTCACCTGGTCCTGCAATGATGAAAGGGACAAAGAGTACTCTTTGGGAACTAGCTTCAACGCAGCCACAAACTGACCAGCTTTCACATAGAAGCCTTTATTAGTTTCACACAGTTTGAGAATTCTTTTGGAAGACCGCAAATGAACCTACAGAATAAAAAACAACGGAAGGTTAACATATGAAGTTCAAAGTTTACCCATAACGAAGTATAAGATGTTCAGATAGCGAGTCTCCTGTATACAAAGAAAAAGAGTAAACTCCACAAATAGAGCTTCACTTAAACGGCCATGAATAAGTGAAGCAATTTGAGTTGATATAATGGGTGAAACAATTTGATCAGATTTCAAATCTCAACAAATCGGTCTTTCCGGTTAATGTAAGCCTACAATCTCAACAGTTAACAATATGTAACATTTGAAATTCTGACAACCAATAGACAAAATTGAATTACTAACTGCACGGAGACGAAAGCAATTCAAGAAACATAAATTGCAAACCTCTGATAATCTCTGAAGATACTCCTCAGAATCCACGGGGATTTTACGCAAACTATACTTGTAATCCGCGACAGTGATAGTAATCTACAAGTACAGAGAGCGAGAGTTTGAATAACCTAAAGTGAGAAACTAAGCCAAAATAGGGATAAGAAAAGTTAACAAATCACGAACGGCGCAGATAGCGCGAGAAGAACGGACGACGCCTTCTGCCGCAACCGTGAATTTATCTGGCAAATTAACGGTAGGAGAGTCCCGAAAAATAGACACCGCAGCGCCTCCAGTGACGGCAGTGAGAGCGAAACCAGTAGCGGTGAAAACGAAGATCGCCGTCTTGGATCTCGCGGGAAATTTGAACTTGCGGAGAATTTCCATTTTCTGACGTCGTGGAGTTTAGTGTCGGCGGTAACAAAGAAGTAGGAAGCTAAACAACTCACGACAGCTGTCAAATCGGGTCGGATCTATTTAAATCATAATAATGGGCCTATATTCGGCCCATAATTAACTCAGTATTAGTATCTAAATATATTCTTTACTTCTCGTATTTTTTTTTTTTTTTTTGTCAACACTTCTCGTATCTAACATGACAGATGTATACATTAGATATTTTTTTTTGTTAAAATAGACGTTAGATATTTATTAAGATCTGTTTTACAATTTCTGGATCGGAATATAAATCGAATATTTGTACAAAAATTTAACATAAAATATATAGACTAAACCATTGACTTTTCCAACTTCAACTGAATGATATTACCTCTCCCAAAATAATTGATGTTTTAGATTATTTTTTTGTTTTTAAAAATTGATTTTTTATATTTTTATTCAGTTAAAATTAATAAATTTATAATTAAATATGTAAATTATATAATTTAATATTGTGTTCATTTTTCTATCGGCTAATTATACAAAAATTTGAAGAAATAATATATCTATTGTAAGAAATAAGATATATTTTATAGGAAAATGTACAAAAATAAATATAATTAAATAAAATTTAATTATTTAGCTTAATTAATATTATTCCGTCGACGGATTAAATTACGAGTAAATGAAAAATAATATCTATCAATCTTGATTCTTGAAGACATTAATTATACACGTATATTTCATTGTCGTCGACTTAAGAAATTAAATACAAAAAAATAAAAATAAATGAAATAAAGAAAAAGGAGAATAAAAAAAAAAAAACAGGTCCATATAAACGCAGACTCGTCCCTTTGTCTTCTTTATCTTCTTCATCTTCCTCTCATTTTTTTTCTACCTAACCAAAGAAAACCAAAAATGGTTC